>JANZLQ010000025.1:5925674-5953017 GCA_026212715.1 Elanus axillaris | reverse complement strand
GTGTTATCAACATTCTTCTCACACTGAACTCAAAACACAGCACTGTACCAGCTACTAGGAAGACACTTAACTCTATCGCAGCTGAAACCAGGACAAGGAATTACTCATTATTTATGCTGGCATGTAAAAAGAGGAGAATTGAGACAAGAGTTTTGCCCTACCTCAGTAGCTAACTCGCATCCTGTTCATGTATAACCAGACAGAGCTAAGGACTAATCCTTTCCAAAGTATGCTCATGGATGGCCCACTGCAGAGTGCCCCCCCAGAAGTATGCCCTTTGCATTGCATGAGCTTTATTTCCACATTAGCTGTATTCTAATGTAGAGAAAAGTCCCTTTATATACACATACACATGAGGACAGACGTTCTCATCCAAAACAAGGGGCGAATGGCTTTGATAACCAATGTGTACTGCTCTTATCAGAAGCAGCAGCCAAGCATTTTGTTCTGTGTGTTGCTACAGTATAAGGTGAAATTTTGTGCCTTTCACTTTGGAAGACTTTTTGAATGCTGGTAAAATGGCCACCTACCAAGTACTAAGTTCTCCTGAGTAAGAATCATGTCTTTAAGGAAAGATTTGGCTAAATCATCCATAACTCCTTCAGAAGCTGAACAAAAGTTGAACTTCAAGCAAATGATCAGAAACAGCATTAAAAAACTACAACGGCAACAACCACCACCTGTAGAAAGTGTATTCCCTCTCATGGCAGAGTCAGAATAAGAAGTATTGAGAAGGACACAGTGAAAATGTTTACTCAGTTCCCTCTGCTTTGCCCATAAAACACTTGAACCAGACATCTGCAATGCACTTCTGTCTGTCTGGTTGCCAAACCAACATCAAAAAGAATAACTGATAATTAAACTCTATGCTTGCACGTTGGTCACAGTGCTTCCATGTCAAGTTGTGCAATTTATAAATAGACTAAGATTTGGGGAAGAGGGGAGGAAAAAAAAACAAACCTTCATTTTTGAATCTGTGAAAACAAGTGTGGGATACCTGGAATGTGAATAAAGCATGTGGTGCATGACACATGGTGGAAAGAACTCTGGAGTCGTTCAGAACAAAGTTAAAAAAGCGAGGAAAAGATGCTGTGGACACTGAGTCACCTAACTGAGAAATCTGTTCAAAACCCTTCAGTTTTTTAATTTCCATACCCCATTCTAGGCCAGCTGTTATTTCATGTTTGCCACAATTCATTCCACCACTCCTATGGTGGTGGAATAGTTTCTATGCAAAACTATGCTGATTTACAGCTACAAAACTAAAGTGGTTTACAGGGTAGGCTTTCCCCTGTGCAAATGGTCAAACAAATCACATGTATTACTTATGCCTTCAAAATAAACCTATCTGCACAAATTGTGGACAAAATTCTGCTATTCATGCTATCAGGAAAAAGGACAAGCAGTCTGCTCAAAGTACAGTTTTTTGTCAGAATATCTCTGCTACCAGAGCCAGTTTAAAAACTTTCTTTCCACTCCCCAGCTCCCAGCCCAGGTGCGCATTCCCTCCCTGACCCACCGCAAGGCAGTTCACAGTGTAGGCCTATGAACAGCTGGGACAGACCGGTGGAGAAAATGTCAACCTGTTGCAGAGGGTAAGGAACACAATTAATTTCTTCAGGGGGCTTTGTCACCAGGAGAAAATCTACCATTAAACCAAAGGTAAAACAATGACTCCCCTTACAAACAGAGAACTGATTTCTAGCATGTATTAAGTTCAGAACACAGGGGACTTTTCCTTGTTTCGGAGATAACAGTCCCCACCAAACTGAAGTTTTCATCTCAAAACTGTAGGCTTATTTCAGAAAGACTGCTGAAGTATAGAGAAAACCCCAGTCACTGTAACAGAATCAGGACATAACATCTCTGTATACCCAACCGTTTCACTCCAGGTAGAGCTGCCTATGTCCTAACTTTTCTGGATTTGTCATTTTTTCTCCACTTGAAAATTTTCTCAGGGCAGGATTCAAACATTTATTACAACCATCTGGGACACCTGGGTGGAATTACCGCTCAGCAGCAGCACTGAGGCTGCTGTGCATCCAGAGATCCTAGAGATTTCTACCATGTTTGTGCCTGAGAGCATACACACACATACTCTGTCCAGACAGTCCCAAGAAGAAACGTATCAGTGCTAAATCCAGATGTACAGAGAGTGCACCAAATGGAGCAATATGGAAGCCAAGAAAGGCTCCTGGCAGAAGACAAGCCCCCTTGGAACAACTTGCCAAGAGACTGAACAACTTTTTTTATTAAAATTTTAAGAGGAGAAAAAAAACCAACTATCGAACCTCAGCTAAATTACAATGCAGCTGAGTCTGAGGGAGGAAAGAAAAAGTCCTTTAGAAAGGCCAAGTAGCTCTGCATAGAGAAAACAAAGAAAGGAGCCTCTGTCCAAGGTAAGAGCATGTGGTTTTCCCTAGACTGGAGATAAAGATCAAGACTGTCCAGTAGAGAGTGATTATAAGGGTGTTTGTGAACATAGTTGATAAGCTTGTGCAAGAACCCTAAATCAAACCCTAAATGCTGAAAGCTAGCTCTAATGTTCATGTTTGTGTCCACATCTGCAAATGTCCCTCAAATCACTTTGGAACTTTTGGTACCAGATCAGTAAGACCTGGAAGCAAGTTCAGAGCCACAGCCTGGCTTTTCATTTCTATAAAAGACTTTATACCCTGTGTATTTTCTCTAACAAGTAATAGAGCCAGCCGTCCGCAGTGCTTCTGACTAAAGAGCATTCACCGAAGACCAACAGAGAAACTATGAACTATGAATCAGACTTTTTGCCTGAAAGTAGAATGAACCAAAATGCCACAAGAGCCATTTAATCAAGCCCTTTTAGTTAAAGTTCCTGTTCAAAAGCGTTAGTTAACAAATATTTTCTGTGTACTACAATGGTACCTGAAGTCTGGAGCCAAACCTGCCTAAATTATGGATTATAACAGCCACAGATACATTTTCTTCCAAGGCACTGTGGAATATTACTTGTGATCCATTATAGGACAAAAGAAAACTATAAAAATATTGCAACCCCTTAGAGAACAGAAATTTTGAAATTCACTTAGATGTAGAAATATGTTTTACCCTAGTCTCTTGTCTCTTAAGAAATAATATTCAACACAGTAACAGGGTACTGTTTAGGGAGAAGGTGATGTGTGTGGAAGAAGGGAATATTCAAGTTCTCAAATTCTAATGCATTGAAAAACTTGGGAAAAATATCTAGAATAAGAAACCACAGAATTTGTGCATTGATGGCAATTTAAAATAGCAAAAGATCAAACCTTACCCCATAAAGAAATAAAACCAGGACAGGCCACTCACTGATCTCCACAGATTCATAAACCTTATTGCTTCCATTCCAAGAAAGTGTCAGAATACGACTGAAAAGGCATAGTTTGTGGTGATGGGTTATAAACTGAGAAAAGCCTTTGTTTACTGACTGTAATACAAAGAACAATAGAAGCATAATAAGTAGACATGTAATGTGACTGAGACAGAAATTAAGGCTGACTACCTACTAATTGTATAAGCAAGCAACATGATGCTGGTTAGTCGGAAGCACCGTAACTGCATTCTGCTCTCTGTTATTGGAGAATACAAGGCTTCAGTGCTTCCACAGAGCATTTTTTGCTTTGTGAGTGGCCTCTGTAAAGGGTCCAGACCCCCACGGGTAAAGAGACCTTTTATCAGAGAGCTAGACACAAGGAGAGTGTGATCTGCAGGAACGTAAAAATAATAATGTACTCATACGTAGTCCTTCAGTTGCAGTAATAGCAGTCCTTAACCTTATGTAGTGTTTGAAAGTATTAAATGCCTGATTACATTATTCTGTTGATGCCTGGATTTGCCTGCCAGGTTCTTTGCCTACAAAGGTTCTACGTGTCTCTCAGACGGCAGTAGCCACGGCACACCTCACTAAAGAGAGACATTTTCAGCAAGAGCAGTAAAGCAGTGTTTGTCCCGTCACTTCCCAGAACTCATGCACAAGACAACCTACATACACTCAGTGCCTCCCTACTTTATTCTCTAGCACAATTTAGGACTCAAAAGTGTCAGTGACCCTCCAAACCTGGCAAATTAAAAACCCACAGCATGTAGCCTGGCTACGTGAGGCTGAGTCAATACTAATGTAACTAACACACCTCTGAGGAAGGGAGTACAGTTCCACTTCATAAACCCCTCAGCACAGCAAGTGACACTCTACGCAAGAAACAAATAACTCATTCAGTTATACAGATAACATTTTCTCTCATAATAAATTCTACAAGTTCCTACAAATAAGGAGTAACCTATTTAATGTGATACAGTGAATCACCCTGCTTTTTAGGCTGGCCACGAGGTTACCTAGTCTTTTTCTCCCTATTTTTTTAATACCCACTATGACTTGCTTTTCCAGCTTTTCTTTACTTGCAAATGAAATGTTTGCCCAGGTTTTTACCTTGAACAAATGTGAACACACTGATAGTTTATCACTTTCCTAATCTTCAATTTTCACAAGATAATTTGCACAGTTTTCATAATCTAGGTTAACGGAGTTTGAAGTTCAAATACTGACTTATTTTCATAAATAACTTTGATTTACAATAACTAATATTTCATGAAAGCTTTCTAGCTTTTCAAATTAAAGTAGTTAAGCCTTACTTCAGAGTCTGAATTCATTTCATGTATTTGCTTTAGTAAGTACTTGTAAGTACTTGCGCTGTGTTACTACTGTCAGATAGACACCATCTAGTGGCTAATAAACAGATGTGTAATTTCCAATAAAAGACAAGTATAATAAATTCTTCTTAGTCACAGTACTACTGCACACCTTGAGATCGCAAGGCTTGCCTCTTGTCATTTTGAGACAGTAAGAGAGTTACACAAAATCCTTGTTTAACTAAAACTTAAACTGCTAGTCTTCAAGACTTCAGAGACTGTGACAAATGGAAAGGCAAACAAAAGACATTCAAATGCATCCTGTAAGTTAAACACATGCAAGAGTTTCTGGTTCATTATTTTTCAGGCCTTCAGGAATCCCAGGTCCCAGAGATCAGGGGAAAGGTTTGAGCAAGGAAAATGTAGCCTTGGCAGAAGAGGACAAGATCAGGGAATACTTAAGCAAACCAGACATGCGTAAGTCCATGGGCCCTGATGGGATGCACCCACGAGTGCTCAGGGAGCTGGCAGATGTCATTGCAAGGCCACTCTCAATAATCTTTGATCGATGATGGCAACTGGGAGAAGGGCCCAAAGACTGGAGGAAAACAAATGTCACTCCCATCTTCAAGAAGGAGGACCTATGGAACTACAGACCGATCTGCCTCACATCAATCCTAGCGAAGGTGGCAGAGCAGCTAATCCTGGAAACCATTTCCAGGCACATTAAAGATGAGAAAATCATCAGGAGTAGTCAGCACGGCTTCACCAAGGGGAAGTCATTCTTGACCAACTTGATAAACTTCTATCATGAAGTAACTGGCCTGGTAGGTGAGGGGAGAGCAGTGAATATTGTCTATCTGGACTTCAGGAAGGCCTTTGACACTGTCTCCCATAGGATTCTCATAGAGCAGCTGTTGATGTATGGGGTAGATGAGCAGACAGTGAGGAACATTTAAAACTGGCTGAATGGCTGGGCCCAGAGGGTAGTGGTCAGTGGCACAAAGTCTAGTTGGAGGCCAGTGACTAGCAGTGTACCCCAGGGGTCAATGCTGGGTTCAGTCCTGTTTAACATCTTCGTTAATGATCTGGATGATGAGGCAGAGTGTAGCCTCAGCAAGACTGCAGGTGACACAAAACTGAGAGGAGTGGCTGATAGGCCAGAGGGTCATGCTGCCATCCAGAGGGACCTCAACAGGCTGGAGAAATGGGCTGACAGGAACATCATGAAGTTCAACAAGGACAAGTAGAAAGTCCTGCACCTGGGGAAGAACAACCTCAGGCACTGGTATTTGCTGGGGGCCACCCAGCTGAAAAGCAGCTTGGCAGAAAAGAACCTGGGACTCCTGGTGCACACCAGGTTGAACGTGAGCCAGCAACGTGCCCTTGCTGCAAAGAAGGCAAACGGTATCCTTGGCTGCTTTCGACAAAGTATTGCCAGCAGGTCAAGGGAGGTCATCTTTCCCCTCTGCTCAGCACTGGCAAAGCCACAGTGGGAGTACAGTGTCCAGTGCTGGGCTCCTCAGTATGAGAGACGTGGACATACTGGAAAAAGTCCAGTGAGGAGCCACAAGGATGATTAAGGGACTGGAGCACCTCACATATGAGGAAAAGCTGAGAGAGCCGAGACTGTTTTGCCTGGAGAAGAGACGACTCAAGGACGATCTTATTAATATATGTAAATACCTGAAGGGAAAGTGCAAAGACGATGGAGTCAGGCTCTTTTCAGTTTGCCCAGTGACAGGACAAGAGGCAATGGGTACAAACTGAAACACAGGAGGTTCCTTTCAACACCAGGAAATGTTTTTTTGCTGTGAGGATGACCGAACACTGGAATAGATTGCCCAGGGAGGTTGTGGAGTCTCTCTCCTTGGAGATATTAAAACTCCATCCAGTCACAGTCCTGGGAAACTGGTTCTAGATGGCCCTGTTTGAGCAAGGGTTCGGTCCAGATGACCTCCAGAGGTCCCTGCCAACCTGAACCTTTCTGTGATTCTGTGATCTTTGAACACTTCAATTGCAACTATTCCACCAAGACAGTAATACACAACAGCAGTAATCACCTGCTCAATATTGCATTAAAATGTTCATTTTCCTGCTCTCCATACTGACTGTGGAAGTTCAGAGATTTCATATGGTGGAGCCCTTCTTTATGCAGGTGTTTTCTGGGGCTAATTGTTACATAATGCCCAGTTCTAAATCTCTTCCCTTGTCATCTTGGTTTTGTCCACTGTTAGAGACAAGTTACTGAATCAGACAAAGCTGTGGTCGGTCCTAATGTAACTTAAGTACAGAGAGAGAGAGGATCCTCATACAAAGCATCTTAATACTGGAGTATACCTTTAAACCAGATGACAAGGGTTGGTCTTAACCCTTGGTCGGTGCTCAAGGAGTCAGAAGAGGACCTCCTCTCACCCCAGCACACCATAGCCAGTACTTTCTACAAGATTAAGATGTCAAAAGCAGTTTTACAGGAAAGACAAGCAGAACTGTAACCACCCAAATGCAGCAACTGTTTTCTACTCCCTGCAGTTCCCAGCCATACACACCTCTAGATGCCTACCAATATTTGTATGCTTGTATGTAAAAATATGCAGGACTTTCTCTTTTGTTTCCAAATGTGATGTCCCACCTCTGGCTTTTGCTTGTCCCGTTTAAAAGAACAAACTTTCATTTCCTGTCAAAATATATTGGTATCACCTCCGAATATACCTGTTGCCTGGGACCTATCGCCCAAGTCCATTAAGAAATCTAAGCTTCTGGCTGTGAAGTTTAGGCATCATAGTGGCACTTAGGAACATAGCCTGAGACAGCTCTGCACACAGATAAAACTGAACTCCAGCTGCCTACAAAACTACAGAATCGAAGGGGGAGGCACTAGGAAGCTGTAGAGCAGCTTCAGTCTTCAGAGTCTTGGCTTTGCATAAGTCCTGATGTAGATGTGCACACCCTTGGCTGGATCTAGCTTTTGAAAATCCTGCTGAAGGAGTGAGGAATCTGGATGGTAATGAGGATCTTGGTGCTCATACAGTGACCTGAAGCCTGGGAATTTTGTTTATCAGAAAGCAGGGATCTGTTTTTCCTCACCACTGCAATACAAGCCTACTGGTTTAAAATTCTCTCTCTCATACAAGCACCAATAAATAAGACCAAGCTCTTGCCAAAACAGACAGAGAGCGAACCACTTCCTACAGGACTGGCAAAGTCTATGAAATGCAGAGCTGTAAGTAAATCATCTCACTCAAGTCACAGGCCTGCATCCAGCAGAATAATTCAATACAAATTCTTCAGTGATTTATGCACCATGAGCAAAACCCCTCTGCTTTGCAATAAACATAGGCGAGCACTCATGTAAGCCCTGTAACAAGAAGTTCCAGGGGTGGAGGGGAAACTCCCTACAACTGCAGATGAAAAGTGCTGTCCTAGCATCAAGCATCTAATATGCAGTCCATTAAATGGACGTATGACACGATACAAAGGTCTATTCATAAATAAACTGGGGTTGGGAGGGGTAACGAGATCACACAGATACTGGAAAAGGGAAAGAATTATAACGAAGGAGAAAGCATTCCTTTCTCAACAGCTAGGACTCTGCTCCAGGGTCCCACCTGCTCCTGGCTCACCTCAGGAAGCTCTCTGCGGTAAAAAGTGGCACAAAGGACATCATCAAGGCTTAGCGAATGCTGACATAGCACTTCCTACTGTACCTTGTGTAGCTAATGATGATGAACCGTAAGTTGAACGTACCTCATGTTGGGAACAAATATTTGTTGTAGAGTCCCTTGGAACTATAAAAAGATGTTGGACTTGAAGTGCAACGCAGTTATAGCAAGAAGATATGCTCAGATTATTGCCTCAGGCACGTTCTCAGCAGAAGTTTGGAAAGGAGCTAGATGGACTACTGCCAAAGTTACTGGTAGAGCTCATGGGCATTTTTCTATTTAGTGCTATGTTTGTTCGATTACTGCATTTTCCCAGGCTTAAAGCTGTTTTCTTTTTTTCCTAATAAAGAATTCCTTGCATTTAGCCTCAGCATCTTTGTGAATGTTGAAGATATGCCCACTAAAGACAGTCAGGGAAGAATTGCATAGTGTTCCCATATTTCTGTATGGGAACTGACTCATTTAGTTATTCACCAAGAACTGTTTTTTACTGTCTTTACCCACCTGGCACAAGGGGACCCTCTCCAGGATCCCATGAATCAGTGTCATCTCAGAAGAATGCTACAGTAATTCACCAGACTAAGGGGGAAAGCACAACACTCTAAACTCACTTATCACTAATATCCAAAAAGAAAGCAAGGTCCCTCCTCTGTCAAAGGGAAAGGAAACCCCAAAAAATGAGAAGCACCCCACTGGCATACAGTGAAGAAAAGAGGCTAGAAAAGAATAGAATCGGTGGGTAAGCCTAAAACATACTTGGTTTCCACCAAAAAGGCATTTCTGTTAAATAAGGAATCAGTCAGGTAGAGAAAAGCTCCTCATTGTAATAGTGTGCAGACCCAACGCTGTAAGCGATGTCTTACTCCGAACATAGTAAATAACCACCTGACCTAGCAGTTGCTTCAGCAGAGAGAAAAGTGCGTAACATAACTATTCTCCAGGCGTTAGGAACTGGATATTACCCTGCACATCTACCATGGTGGAGTTTTCTTTTCTCTCCGCAGCGTTATGGAAGCTGGTGATAGTCATTGAGAGCCTTGCAGAAGGAGAGCGTGAAGGGAGCTCAGTGCTTTCCGTCTGCTGGCTGGATATGGGAGGCAGGCCACCCTGTCTCCCGCTTTGAAGCCTGGCTATCAGAAAATATATAGGTATTTCTTGTGAATATGGGGAGTGTAAGACTGACCTGCTGGGTCAGCCAGCCCACCACAGAGCAGGGCACTGGAAATATCTCTCTCCCAAAATATTCATCTGGACTGATTAGGCTTAGCTCTGAAGCAAGCATTAGAGAGGGTTGTTCAATCCCTGTGAGGTACCACGTTTTACAAGGTTGTTTTCTGCCAAAGTGGTTACACAGCTGTCGTGGTTTCAGCCCAGCCGGTAACAAAGGCCCACGCAGCCGCTCACTCACTCCCCACACCCCCCTCCAGTGGGGTGGGGAGGAGAACCAGAAAGAGAAAAGGAAAGAAACCCGGAACCTCGAGGGTTGAGATAAGGACAATTTACTGGGGCAACACAAAAAGAGAAGTTAGAACAATAATGATACAAATAAGAGAATACACAAAACGAGTGATGCCCTGTGCAACCGCTCACCACCTGGAACCCGGCGCTCCGCCACTTCCCCACCGAAAGCCGAGAGACCCCCCCAGCCTGCTCCCTATATATATATACTGGGCATGGTGTCCCATGGTATGGACTAGCTCCTTGGCTAGTTCAGGTCAGCTGTCCGGGCTATGCCCCTTCCCAGGTTCCTGTGAAAATTAACTCTACCCCAGCTGAACCCAGGACAACAGCATAAAAAAATAAAGATCAGACGTTTGGTTAGGTTAATTCACAATAACAACAGAAGAGTGACAGGGAAGCAGAGGAATTAAAACGTACAGGAGAATCTGCACTTTGAGGATCAGTAACCCCAAAGTTATCACGAACAATGACTGAACAACATTTGAGTGTACCTCTGGAATTAGGGAGGGCACAGCAGACCTTTATTTTCAAGTTCTTAGAGTTCTAGACAGTATGTGGAGACGAAGATTCTCTCTCAAGAGATAAAGATGTGGCTACAAAGCACGGTGGCAAAAGAAGCCGTGATTTGCTAATGCATTAAGCAGGACAGATGGCCGCAGTTAGAGGAATGTTGGACCCGAGATTGATCTTAACAACATTTTTGCCAAGGAAGAAACACTTATCTCTAAAGACAATAAAAACACCATTTCAGCAGAACTCCCCTTTTCTCATTTTATTGCTCCTTTGAAACTACCCTATCGTAAGTAGAGGAAGCAGATATACCCGGTTTTGGCTTTTGTGGTAAAGATTGATGAAAGAAGGTAAAAAGGCAAAGCAGTAATAACACTTTGGGGGCCTGACTGCTTACATTGAACACTGCACTACACAGGTCCCAAGACACTGAAAGTGAAGGCAACAGTATCCAGAGCCGAGACAATCAAACTTTGGAACATAATAAGTCTGTCATTGCTTTAAAAACTGCCGGGAAGAGAAAGCTGCAGGCTGCTGTGCTTTAGGAAGACAGCATTCAAATGCAGGAACAGGGGGGAACCAGCGACTCTTTGCCCAAGAGCAGGTTTAACATGGGCACGCTGCAATGAAGGGCTAGAATTCCTTACACAAGAAGCTGAAACAATTTTTCGGTACCAAAGAAAAACATAGCTAAAAATAGGAAGGAGGAAATATATAAGGCAGGCAGTTTGAGTAAAAGAAACTCACAAGTTTTGATTTACATGCTATACAGTATAAATAATATTTTGGATAACACAGTTTTCCACCTGCAAAAAGAGTTGTGTAATACACAGTCTTAATGACCACGTCTCACAATGACCATGTCTTCCCAGTTTGATGCTTTACAGCAAGATAAGCATATACAGGCACTCGGAGCTTCGAAAGTCATCATGCTATAGATAACGTAGCCTGTTAGTTTTTAAGAAGTTAGGTGAAGTCCTAGCAATAGGTAATAGAAGTAAAAACATGAAAAATGAGATGGGTTAGAAGGAGCTGATGAGCTGAGACCTTTTAGAAGCACTAATATTAAAATAAGGTCCACCACAGTTAAAAATGAGCTAGCTCTGCTTGACTTCCCTAGGGTGAGGTATTCTTCTATTAATAACAACATAACAAAAGGGGACTTCCCTTCTATGATGATGGTCCCCTATCCGAATTTCAGTTCATACACAGCTTCCCATCTGCAGGTGTTTCAAGATGTCCATTAAGAAGATAACTTGCCAGTTTTCCAGGAGTTAATCAGAAGGATAACCATCTCTTTGCGATATCAGCAACCTTAGCATACTCACTTCTGTCATTTACAGTTCCTAAGTGATAAAAGTTGCATTCAACCAGAAATAGAAGTTATTATGAATTCTACTGTACTCCTTCTACTTGCTGTATGTTTTCTTGACTTGCTAGAAGTCATTAGAGGTGCACTGCCCTAAGACAAGAGACAATGGCTGCAAGTTGTACCAAGGAAAATTTGGTCTGGACAGAAGGAAAAATTTATTCCCCAGCAGTGGGCAGTGCTGGAAAGGGTGCCCAGAGAAGCTGTGTGATCTCCATCCTTAGAGATTTCAAAACTCATGAGCAATTTGATCTGGCTTTCAAGCCAGCCCTGCTTTGAGCAGAGGCTAGGTCTAAGGACACCCTATTAATTCTAGAATCACATTGGTTTTTATTAACACTCTATAACATTCATTTTTAAAAAAAATAAATTATAAAACTTGTTTTCTTCACTCAGGTTCATAAATTCCTAGGGAGTGCCCTCTTTGTCTCTGGATCAACAGTAGTATTAGCCCTTAGGAAACTAACAAATACATTAACTGCAAAAATTGCTGAAAACTGGCTTTGAACTCAGCCTCATTTGAGAAAAGAACATCATCAAAACAGGAGAAAAAAATCACTGAACCACATTTTTTTTAGCACCTTTTGGATTACATTGCAAGGATCGAGAGAAACTATTGTTAAGTACATTCCTACAGGAAAGCTACACTAGAGAAACTCCTCTCTAGTAGAAATCAATACTTAAATTAGGATGAGAGAAAAAGTATATTATAACAGACAAACCTCTAGAGCCCTGCATGTCCTACAACTGTGACTTTCATTCTCTACTTGTTAATATATCACTCATGCCTTCCAAGTCTAAGGGTGACTGAAAGAGGAGGGAAACCATTTTTGGTATGTCTAGCAGAAGATACCTGTTAGCAAATAATTCTTAATTTCCCTGTCAAAAAGTGTTTATCATCCTCTTAAACTGTGTTGAAAATAGATGTATATGAATGACAAAAATTGAATTAATATGGCTATATTAACATTCATGTGCTTTCGAAAATAAAGCAATGCATTAGCCAGGCTTTGTTTTAAGCAATGTTATTAGGAACTGGATGTGCACTGAGAGATGGAGTCTTGTAAACATTTCACAAATCAATCCTCCATTCACACTGTACTATCTACATGACCTGCACTGTATATTGCCCTTTAAACCGAAATTGTTTTGCTGTTGAATAGAAATACGTAACGCCCACTGTGTTCTCATTTGGTGAAACCCTCCTCACTCACAACTGCCTTATAGTCCAAAGAGGTGCATAAAGCCAGAGCAGATTAAGACACAGGGGTTAATGGAGCTGGCAGTGAGTATTGTAATGATGCTTTATTTGGTTTTATGTTATTAAGAACGTGAAAATATTCTAAGCCTGACTATGCAGTTAGCATTCCCTTGGGATATCAGACCTTAGAAGAGAGAACTCAGAGAAGCCCCGGTCTGTGCCGAGAGTGAGCATAACAAATACGTGGTTCCTAACTTTGGTGTACGCTCACTTGGCAACAACTGTATGGCCAGAAGCAAGGTACTGAGGCACCAGGAATGATTTATAATAATTCTACAGTGCCATACCTAGTCTTCGCACATAGGCACTTCAGTTAAAGAATGACTTTCATTTGCATTCTTACTGAATAAAGGTGAAACAGGAATAGTTAAAAAAGATTCATACTGTTGCAGGTTTTATTAAAAATCAGACTAAAAAGTCTAATTAATTTGGGGGTGTGAATATTATTTAAGCAACATACTTCAAAAAGAGTTAATATATTTAAAAAGTCAGTCAGAACAGGCTTTGAGGACAAGGCAAAATAAATGCTGCTGCTTCTGTCCATCAAAGCCTGATGTTAAGTTACACAGTCCTCCCATAACGAGAAAAAAAGTTGGTTATAATCTAATCAATCTAAGAAAGAAGGATCACAGTAAATTATCAAAATCCATGAGGTGTGGCTGATGTTTGCAAGGGAATAAGTATCTACCTTGAGACTGAGCTCAAATCCCCCCCATGTTACAGAAGTGCAAAAACCTACTTCAGTTGCAGAAAGAAAAGGGTGGTAATTCTTCAGGTATATATACACTAAAGCCCTAACATTACCCAGAAAATAAAAACCACATTTATTTTAGTGGTAACAGTCAAACTTGCAGTCAAGCAAAGTATGGAAGATAAAAGCAAGAACAATCATCTCTGAGAACAGAGAATCAATTGCACATGTCTGGTCCTTTTTTTCTTTCTCACAGAAATTTAAACCACAAAATTTCTATGAAATCATATCAGTGTAGGAAACATTATAATGAAGACAGCAAAATACAAATGAAGATGGAGTGTAAGCAGATGTACCTCTATTTTTAATTCAGCTGAGCTGTCAGGTCTGGTAAAACTTGAGAATTCCCCTCACCAGTCACAGTTTAACTTAACATTTGTAGTATTTACTAACAACATGCCAGGTGTTGTAATCTTGTTCTGAATTTACCTATTCCATACAGTAGCCTGGCCTGGAATAACTTGTATTCAAAAAGTACATAAATCCTGGACAAAATCATTAAGGCAAAAAGAGGAAATTTCAGAGCTTTGCAGGACCTCAGTAAGATTTGATGGTCTCGGTACCTTTGCCAATTTGAAACATCTCGCCCCCAAAAAGAGCAATTCTGCTCATGTTAGTTAGTAGTTAAGTCTTTGAAAAACTATATGCAGTATTACAACTTTAACTCAAAATACAATAAAGACTTTTTACAAAGATTGTTGATTATCCATATTACTAACACCAGCTTTTGCAGGTAGGGGAAGATCATCAAAACCTAGTTGGAGTTTGATTATTCAAAAGATTAGCGCTAACAAACGTCAACTTTTTTACGTATACAAATTATCCAGGAACAGCTTTTCTTTGTTTGTTTGTTAATATCACAGTTTATTTATTCCTAGACATATAACTTATGTAATATTTCAAGCCAGCAGTTTTCACAATCATTTCCTTTTTTTTACTCAGTATTTGTAGCATACAACAAAAAAATGTTTTTGTTTGCTTTGGCTTTCTTGTAGAGATATTGTCAAAATTCCTTAAAAAGCAGGGTTGTTTTGTTTTGTCTTATTTTAAGCCCAACTTCTATGTTTGTAACATCAAAATTCAAAGTATACAAAAACCACTGGGAACACATATGGATGTGCTCAGATGAATAAAACTTGTAAAACCAGGAGTAAAAAAATCAAGTCAATTTCAAAACTGTCAAATACTTTCACACTGAATCATGATGTGAACACCAGCTTCTGATTATTCACCAGATTTTGTGGCCATGCTCTCCAATAAAAATTAATCAATGTAAATGGGAATTCCTCTTTTTTGAAAGAATTAATGTTTTTTTTTCAAAATCTGAAGTTTGACATTGTATGACTATACAAGAACAAAGGTATGTTATTGTTTAGTGTATTTTTTGCTACAGTAAACTATCATCAGAGCTACAGAAAAGCCGTGAGAGCGTTATTTTTAATGGTCTGATCAATCCAAGATTTCATTTGCTGAAGTAACTGGAAGGAACTTAATTAATCTGTATCAGCTAAGCAGGTCCCTTTGTGTTTTATACAAGCCCATATTACCTTATGAGATCAATAGGCTGAAACTTGTAAAACACTCCGTATCTTGCCCATTCTCGATACAGCAACTAAATAATAAAAAACAAAACAAAAAAAACAACAGAAAATTAACTAGTAACAAGTGGTTCCATCTGTTTCTACAAACATCTTCTAAGAGTTAAAAATATATGTACCAAAAAAAGCGGTTTCCCATGCTTCAATACAAACTTCCAAGTACATTTTTCAGGCAGTTATGGAAGATTCCAACCAAGCCAGCAATGTGAGGATGGGGTACACACATCTTTCTCCATATAACTACCCCCTCCCCACCACATTTATTAGATAGTGATGTTAAACAGAAAGGCTCAAAAGGAAAAATAAAAGATGTTGTAGTCTTGTGGAAGTCTTTGGAAAGATGCTAGAAATAATCCTTCTCGCAGAATGAAATTCTCTATGATGTAATTTATTTAACGTCTGGAATCACACCACAGGTAAGTACTGACCAGTGTTTCCAGTTCCAAGGTGAACTAGGGTAAACCAGGTTCAAAACTGGTGTGTAAAAACATACCAAGAGGTAATAGTCGTGTCAAAACTAGTCTGCTCTCCTGCTCAGCTCCTGCGGCTACTGTGCCTGGTAGAGCCCATATAAAAGCCCCTTCTCTCCCCGTGCTGCCCATGGACACAGAAGTTCACAGGTTTACTGTTGGAAATGCAAATTCACCCACAGCTTACAGACAGCTCAATAGAAAGCACCGATCCTGCAGAAACTTCTTACAATGGGAGGAATCCAGCAGGAACAGAGTCAGGGATAAAAGGAAACACTTCTGGACGCGTGGTATACTAACCACAATACACTCAACTGCAATAGGCAAGGGACTTCCATAGTGTTCCTCATTCCCTCTTTCGTTGCTGTGACGTGACACAACTTTGCTGAAGTTTCAAAAAGAAAAAAGAAACCTCTGACACTCTTTTACAAGAGGCTGTAAAGGAAACTGGTAATTATGGTGTGAAAGACATCACACTGTTCTGAAACAAAAACCAGCTGCTGGCTATGAATTACCATGCCATTAACAATTGGGTGAAAGAGTTAATTTGATAGCTGTACATTTTATAACTGTGTATGAATTTATTAATAATCCAGAAAGGAGACTCAAAAATGAAGCTTTCCAGAATTATGTGAAGACCAAAGGAAGCTCAGAGGAAACATCAGTATGATCTTTTGTTAGACTGCTGTTCACCATATTTTATCTTCAGAGGAAAAGAAAAAACAGGGCAGTCCCATGCAGAAGAGTCACATTTTCTGTGGAACCACCCGAGTTGTTCATATTCCCTTCAGTTTCATGCTATGAAAGGACTGTAGACAGTTTAAGACAACATGCTCATTGAAAACTATTTCTTGAAGTACAGAGCACGTCAAAAAATAATAAACAAATAACTAGAATATGATGATAAATAAAACTAAATTAACCTTATCCCTATTTATAGATTATAAATCTGTGTCATCCAAAAAGACAGGTGTCAAGCCTTTTGCCCCTCTTTTAAAAAAAGAAGTGGACAGGGTCCAGAAAAAGAGTAGCATCTGAGAGGTGAGGTCAGCTCCTTTAAAATTAGGCACCACATCATTCCTAGTAAAGCTGGAGTAGCGATGAATCTATGTTTAGAGAGCAAGCTTCTGTGTGGAACATCTGCTGGCTCCAAGAGACGACCTTATACTTCAGTTCCTCCCTTGCTGTGAGCACTAACTGACTCTCCCTCACCTGTCTCATGGAAATTGTAGTTAATGTGAAGCCACATAATTGCTGAGTTAACACCTTGGAGACTTCTATTCTCCTGTAAACTTTGGCTGGGATTGGGCAATAAGTTTTAAATCTGCTGTATAGGAAGACACAAACCAAGAAACGCATGCACACGAATACACAACCAGGTACGTACAGAGGGTATTCTGCAAAGAAGTTAAATTAGATATTTGTTTACATTTTTTTCTTTAACAGAAAAAAAGGAACTCCAAAGATAGTCAAAATCAGTAATTTTAGAAGGGTTTTTTTTTTTCAAAATGTGTAATCTGTGGAAATCATCAGCTTATTTGCAAAACAGATTGCAAACTCTTAAGTTCTATGTGCAAAATAGAAGCTCATTAAGCATGGTGCTTTTTCCCCAGTAAATAATAGATTATTGCACAGTGGAGTTATGCAAGTATGCAAGAGCTGGAGAGGACGTTGGTAACAATGTACATATAGTTTTTGCAGTCATCTGTCAGATGGTCCGTTTTAACAGCTAGCAGTACGCTCCACCATCGTATGAAGTTAACAGCACAATAAAACTACGTGTGGGGAAATTTCAGATAAAGTAGCTGTAGAGTTATCTTGACATATTTTCAGGTTTTCCAATCACATTTTTCTACTGTTTATAATGCCTCTCCTCCTGCAGATGCTATGTGAAAGAATGAAATTAATATCAAGTGAGCAATTAAGACCTGGATTCTGCAACATGCACCCGATGAAGTATTATTGGTCAGAATTTGGTAACTGGCTTGCAATCACTCAAGTGAACCGCTGTGCTATTGCATACTCTTTAAAGATACAGCATAAACTATTTTCTGTTCATAGATCAGGGAGTAAACCCTACACTGCTGAAGCAATTGGGAATTCGGCAATGAGATTCAAGGAGTGTGGAGTCTTGGCTTTTAGAATATCGCTCTTACAGAGCCCAGTCTTGCAGAATGCTTTGTGCCTGTGGAAAGAAATGAGGGGTCTAATTTTCTTTGGCTTCAACAGGAGCTGAAGAGGATTGCCCTGGCTGCCATATTGATCTTTTCATATGAATACTTGTGGTTACCTGTTCAAAATCACCCCTTGTCATTACCCTACAACATTACCTACAATTTTATTTATTTCCATAAACAAAGATACTAATAGATGCTTTCACTGAAATATACAAAACAAGAAAATTAAAGCTACTAAATTCATAAAACTGCTTAAAAGCTGTTTTGAACATAGCTCCAGAATGGAATTTGAAGAGCAAAAAGAAAGGGCTTTCTAAAATTGCAGCTGATTCAGGAACAGGTTGCTATGGCATTACGTCAGACTACAGAATCACACTGGTTATTCTGATTCCAAGAGCCATAGCACTGAAGGTGAGTTTGTGGAATGAATATTTTCCATTCACGTGTGTTGTCCGCTCTAAACCTCAGTCTCAACACTGCAATTTTACAAGATTAAGCTTAATCTGGAAGCTGGAATGTGCTTCCTTTCATGACATTTATTAAATTGAAAGGAATTCTAGGAAGAGTTTTTTTAATACAGTTTATTGCATTTTATCAGCTTCATTTAAAAGCAATATTTTCTATGAGTTTATAATAACACTTTCCAATCTGCTTCTAATATTCTAGGGATGTTGTTGTCGTATATAGAAGTGTATTTCCCAGGTAGGTAACAAAGCCCTCACATATTTCTCAATGATGTCAAACACACTGCTAGCAATGAAGGGTTACAAGTTGCCAGCGGGCTAGAAGCTTAAAGAAAACTGAGTCAGTGTTTATACTCATGGCGAGTATACCATGCTGCTGTGCAGTAGCTTTCTTTAAAAGATTTTTATTCTAGAGCAGAAATCACACTCAAACGGGGAAATCACTCCAATCAAGCCGTAGGAAAAGAGTGGGTTTCATTGACTGCAGATTTCCAATTCTCATAGGCTGTGACAAAAGTGGTGTTTCACGGTGCATTTTCTCCAAGGAAGCCCTGAAGAGGGCTAATAAGGATTAACCTTTTATATTATGAACTGGTACATAAACCTTAATTACGTGTGCTGCCTTATTGGCATAAGTGCCCCAGACGGGCTCAGTTCATTATTTGGGGGGCTTATACAACAGACAATTGAAATGGAAGACACAGATAAGTTAAAATGAACAAAATAAAAAGGGGCAGAATAAAAAAAAGCTCAAAAATGCCCCCCTTTCCTTTAAACCTGATCGGGGCTTTTCAGGAAATTAAACACTGAGACTATTAGATTCAGATAGAAAACAGATGATGCTATGCATAGAAATGCTAGAGCAGATTCAATGGCTAGGCAGCAGAGACATATGTGAATAATCAATGAAGTATTTCTGGAAAGAAGCTTTTATGTTTTTAATACTTAACACTTCATAACTGAGCCTAATAGGCAGAATAAAAAGAAGGCAGCACAAAATACAGCTAGTAGGGTGAATATTTTTCCAGACACTAGTCCTTTTAGGCCCTCTTTCCCCCTATTCCACAGAACCCAATCTTTCTCCATTGACTGATGCTCATTTACCTTTCTTCTCTAAAGATTTTGCTAAGCTTGTAAGTCAGTAAACTACGTGGCTGACTTTCAGAGTCCATTACTGTATCACCATTACCGCTTACTCAGAATTCTGCAAGGGCAGAGTAGACAATTTCTTCATGAACAAAAAGTTTGAAATAACAGACATAAATATACAAGCTTCTTTATAGTTTGTTTTCCAACTTTGTCTCTTTTGCTTACCAAGGTTCATGTACTAAATTAAATTGTATACAGCACATGAAGACATCTAGTGGCTGAATGCTAACACTATTTACCAAAAACTACAAAGATTATATTTTCAAATTTTTACTAAACCAGCATTGGAGAAATCAAATTTATTTGTATGACCTATGAACTCGGTCTTCATTTCAAATGTTTAAATAATCATCATTTGTGGCAATTACACTCTTGAGAACTACACTGTGTTTTGCCAAATTAATGGCATTTTCTTACCTCTTCTTCAAGCAACAGATGGCAGATACCAACATATAATACCACAGAGTTAAAAACATCTATGAAATAATTTACAAGTCACCAAGTATATATGCAATTTAGTTTCTAGTACAGTAAATATTTTAGGCATCCAAACATTCTCTTTTTCTTCATTCTTCCCTAGCCCCCTTTCTCTCCTCACAATTTTCCCTCATCATTTCCTATACTATTGTTTGTATACCATGGGAAAAAAAGAAAGCAAACATTAGAGAGCAATATGGAACAGATCTTAATGGATTACAGCAATGAAATGGTTTTGCTCATTTCTAACAGTAAGTGTAAGTGTTAAAAACAGTCTGAATTCACAAAGTCTTTGATTATGCATCCATTTCTCTTGTGCAGGCAGTTGGTGGATGACATTTTCAAAAGTCTTTTAATAGCTAGAAACTTTCTTATTTACCAAATAATCAGAAGCAGATTTATTGAAAATGAATGTAATTTAATTGAATGCACAATCAAATGAAAAATTACAACTATATTGTATTCTAGTAACCATTGTTCTAAAGTACTATCTGGTTATGAAAAAAATCATACAAGTTATTTAACAACTTTTGCTTTGTCACAGGTTGAAAAATCTTGTATAAGCATGCGGAGGGAAACTTGAAGCATTTCAGGATATAAATATCAAATTAAATTCACTGAAATACTTCATTCGAAGGCTTTAAAAAAAGTCTTGCAAAAATTTTTTTAGCAGAAATACAGGAAAGTAAGCAATGCAAAAAATACGTGCATTTGTAAAAAAGCATTTACTTGATTGAACACTAAAGCTAATGCTTTACAATAGCATTTAGGACATTAATTCACATTTACACATCAAATCCAATACGAAATTAATTATGCAATGTATTTTACCTTTCTTTCATTCATGTCATCATTTTGGCCTTCATATTCACCCTAGAGGAAGAAAATAATGTAATAGCTGATGTAAAACCAGATAAAATTCAATAAATGATTGCTCAGCTGTTCCTACATTTTTTATTTTACTTTTAGGTCACAACTTGAAATGTACTTATGTAAGAGTTTTCATATCGGAATCACATGCTTAGAGTATATTTTCATTGTCACAGGCAATAAACGTTAATGTCTATGCACTGTTGAGTGATACCACCAGAGAACTATATTTTTAATAGCATATACGTACATCATGAAGTGGGTACGCTGCATCATAAACATTGTTTGCTATTAATGTGCCAATACCTAAAGGAAAAAAAATAAGATGGTCAACAGCGAGGCACAGATAAACAGAAAATATTATTACAGATTTCATTTCATGACATTACAAAAGGGACTGAGCTGTATTACTGAAAATATTCAAAATCATGTCAAGATGAGTATACACCAACCCAGAAGTACCTGGCTATGGAAAACATGTTTTCACAGGAAGGCTCATTTCCATACAATGCTTTTTCTTGAGTGAACTAGTATGATACAAAGACTGTTTTGACCACTTTCTCATCCTGAGGGCAAAGAGGCATGTGACTGAGGAGGAAAGCCGGAGGAAGTCCTGCTTCAGGCTTGACAATGGTCAGAACCATGGAACCCCACTGGCATACCCAAACAATAAAAAAAAAAAAAAAACCACTTTCACAGAACTTTGTGATTGAAGAAACCCTCGCTCTTACACTCTGTTGACTAATAGTGGATCAGGTCTCATTTTAACGGAAGCAAGTGCAGGGTTTTCTACCCTTCCTCCTATCAATACATAAGGCCATCCTTCTGAGTTTGAAACAGCGCTTCTTTGTTTGCAGGAGTTAAATCAGTTTGTGCTCACCAAATTCACGGTTACACAGGAAAGCTGAATGCACCAGGACAAAAACTGCTGAGTCCTAAACACTGCAGACAGGAAGCCTGGTGAAAGGTACAGGAAGATACAGGGACATGGCGCTATCACCGTGATCACATACTACAGGGGCTTCAGCAAATTACACAACGGTCATTCTGAAATGTTTGGGAAAAACCCTGTGGTCAGAGATGCTAGATAGGCATTACCAATATAGTTCTTCCTTGGTACAAACACAAATACCCATACCACTACATGCATTAATAGAATTGGGAAATCTTCATGTTTGGATAACGTCAAGTCTTCTACTGAAAGTATTCCATATTTGGAAAGTTTACAATGGTTCAGAGTGATGCTAGAGGAAAATATGCTTTCCTTGTATAATGTCATAGAAGTGGAATCAGATTCAGCCTTACACAGATGTAAAAACCAATAAGCAAATGCATTTGAAATGTTATTTTCCTCCTATTATATTATGAAGCATATGTTTATAAAAACCAAAGACTGCTACAAGTACTTCCAACATCACTGTCATACCTCCTGTGCCAAACAAGCAATGGAATCTTAAAAAAATAAAAACAAAAAAACCAACAAAAATGAAACAGAATAAACCAAGGATATTTAAAGAAATTTTTTAAACCACTCATGATGAGTGCTTTTAAGACCACTGAGATGGGAACACCTTAGCATCATATGAAGCATAGGACTTTTCAGGGAGGATCTCAGAAGACCAAAACAATTTGTGAATTTAGGTCAAAGATGATGCATAAACATGTTTTGGCTATGGGCCAGAAGACGGGAAGGTCAAGAGGGTTAAAATATTTGCTTCATGTCAAAAGGGATCTTGAGCTGACCTGACCTTGAAGTGGATCAGCCTGTATTTTCCCCTTAGAGTAAGAAAAAAGCCTGAAAAATCACTACTAGTGCTTTGATCTTTAATGATGGGTTTTATTACACTATAAACCAGAACAAGCTATTAAAAGAGAAAACTTTAAGTAAGAGGCAAAAAAAAAAAAAAAACCAACAAAAAACCAACATTGGTAAAGTGCTCTTTCCCTACCTACCGTGTCCTTGTAGGACTGGTTGCTTCTTTCAAGCTTTCTCTCAGCCCAACAACTTACAACATCTTAAAAGTTTCAGCAGGTTCTACAGAGTCTCTCTGGATCCCTTGGGAAAGTGTCAGCTCTGGGGGCTGGCTTTTATGTCAACAGGCTTAGGGTCCCTGCTGCTCTTCAAGCTTCTTGTTTTATATACCTTACACTGCCTTGTCTCTAAAATCCTGCACTCTAGAAGATCCACTTGCACAGGCTCCACAGCTCCCAGGGAAAGCATGGTCTCCCCACTCACCAGGAGGGTTCCCTGGATGCCAGCTGGAGCAATCCAGCAAACTAAGGTGGCATTCCTCTCTACTGCCCCACCAGAGCCTTTGAGCAGACCAAAACATAGAACAACACAGAGCAAAGAGTGAACAAAACACACATCAGCTGAATAATGGTTTAGAAATTAAGAGTGCCTAACATTTTCTCAACCATCTTTTCATTTTTTGTAAAGGAAACAGTGTAATAATCATAAATTTAAATGTTTGTACTTGGGCAAAGCCAAGTATTTTTGGTTGAAAAAGAGAAAGTATTTTGTTTGTGGTTTTTTTTCATCTAAACTGGGGGAAAAAAAGTATCTGTAGTTCAGGGAAACCTAAATTAATCTATTTTTTCCACTCCAGCTGCTATACCAAAGAAATCTATTACTGCAGCACAAAGTTACATCAAGACTGTGCAGGAATCTGTTGCTACAGCACACTTATTCTTTGCAAGTACATGATTCTAGGACATTGTGATCTGCACGTAAGTGGTCAAGTTTACAGAAAGACTTCCAGAAAACATGCCAGACAAGGAGCACTTCTTTGCCACCAGGGAGATGTGTGTCATGATATTATAATGGATGAAAGCAAAGAGTAGAGAAAAGAGAGTAAGTACACCTGTAAGTGTTCTGAACCTCAGGAAAACAAAAGCTCCGAATATTTCAAGGTTACCCCAAAAATATCACACATCATCTTCAAAATAGTCATAGTTAAGTCATATTTTTCACTATGCAGTTCATGGACATAATTTTTAAAGCTGCAGTGATAAGAATAACCTGGAAAGATGTATTATTCTATTGAAATGGCAAGAAAAATCTGCTCCTGGAAGAAATAATACAACATATTGTAGATGACATCTGAATTTTCAAAAGCAGATCATATAATAATCAAATCCAATTTTATAACAACTCATGAAATGCAAGTTATGTGCCAGATCCCACACCTGTAGAAATGAAAAACAAGCTTCCATTACCATGTCCTATCCAAACCATGCACCACAAAGTCTGATTTTAATCCTCAGACAAAGCATTTGTTTCAATCTCTATTTATTTGTGGAAATGTGCCAGCATACTTTTGTGTTCTGCTAGAAAAATAAATATTCTGCAAGACACCTAAACAATTCCTTTCAAAACAACATATATAATTATCTTCCCTCCTTCTTACCCATGCTGTTTCTGGCCTTTGTAGCTGTGCGCTTCAAAATTTCACGTACCTGTAGAAAAAAAAACAGTGATACAACACACAAATCATCTTTTAGCAGTATTTTAGTTATGGAGGCAGCGATAAAACAAAACTTTAAAATAAGATGTTTCTGTAGAGTTCATTTGCACATACATTTAAATAATACATTTCACTCATATATAAATGCATGACTTGAGGGTACTAGTTAACACTTAACAATGCTATGGTTAGTCTTACTAGGAGATTATCTGCCCTAACATTTGTAGACTAAATCCTGCTGTGTCACAGCCTTATAAAACTAGATGAAATATAAGGACTTCAGGTAGAATGAGAATTTTACACTAAAGAAAATCACAAGAAAATCTGAGTTCATAAAACAATATTTAGCTTTCACATTTAGAAGTAAAACCTCACGATGCACATAAAGTGATCAGTACATATGCTCTGTCTATGAAACCCAAGTGTGTATGGATGAACATTTTAATTGAGTTGGCATTGCATATGTGAAGGAAATCTTGCCTCACCAGCTGCTGGAGACCTAGCAGAATCTCAGGAACACCATACAAGGTTTCTCACCGAAGACTGCTGGAGCTAGGAAGTTACTACAGACTTGTAAAGGAGGTCCTTTTATGGAATAAAATCCCATTAAAGATTAGGAAGCAGGGCTTAATAATAACTTTGAACAACGGAGAGGAGACAGTAGCAGTGTTTCCCTACATAGTATCTCCTACTCCTGGACCACTAGGGAGGTCCCGAAGGGTATTTCTTACATATTTATAACTGCTTAGTGTTTTGC
This sequence comes from Elanus axillaris, assembly GCA_026212715.1. Classification (NCBI taxonomy): domain Eukaryota; kingdom Metazoa; phylum Chordata; class Aves; order Accipitriformes; family Accipitridae; genus Elanus; species Elanus axillaris. Next base: position 5,927,936 of record JANZLQ010000025.1, on the reverse strand, counting down.
AGGAGCAGAGAAATGCATAAACTGATGAAACTAGCAAAGTAGTCACCAACACTCACTACTAAAGCAAACCCCATTCAACACAGTAAGTCAATGATAAGTTACTTTTGTTTACTTACTATCCGGCTGCGGGTAGCATTGTCAAAAAAGGTGTCTTTGTCTTTAATGTTATACCTAAAATGTTGAGAGAAAAAAAAATTAGTTATGATGTCAGACATGGTAGTACTAAGAAAGATAACATATAAGATTCTGATTCAGAATTCATTAGAAACCACAGCAAGTAAGAAAATCAGATGTTTAAAGGAAATATAGATGAAATAGTGCAGCATAATGGACTGTGCTATTTAAGACCTAGTCATTCAGAATTCTACCTGGATTGCAATGATGGTGGGCATAAAAATGGAAAAAATCTTAACTAACATAAAATGCTTTTTGGATAAGGAGAGCCTGTCTATTGTTTACACAAGATGACCTTTTAATCTTTTCCTTATAACATACCCTCAACACTATAACATTCTGAGGTTGTTATTAGGTTTCAATTAGCCTAATGCAGATGTTCATTGCTCTTTCCCAGACGACTAACCAGTCAACATTTCACTTGCTTTCAAATAACCATTCCACTGGAATTATGCATTCCCTTAAAATTTAAAATCATCATATGTGAAATTAGCTTCATAGTTCATTCCATTCAATCAATTTGACTTGTATTCAGTATTAATTAAAATTGTCAGAGGGGACAATAAATGATATGGAGGGTCATTATATTTATGACTGGATTTTACTTACCAGGCATAAATACAGGGAGACACCCATGAAGAAAAAAGGAGTGTTTAGTGTCAAACTGGGCCCAGTATTATTCTGAGTGAAAGGGCAGGTGTCAAGAATTCCTTATCCACATATTATTAGGCAAGTTTAATTACTATAATAAATCTATCAAGAGGAAAAATATTATCAGTTCTCTACTAGTTCTTTCTTTTTTCAAAACAGGCAGTAATGTCCTTAACTAAATGATCAGGAATTTGTGGTAGGATTTTTACAGCTCAAGCTAAAAACACAGATATTTTATTTGGTGCACTGTTGCCAGTGCCTTATCCAGCAGAAGGAAGTAGAACACTGGCAGAAAGACTCTGCAGCTCAGATTTCTGTTAACGCACTGAAACTGAACTCAGTGCCAATGCATGTTCATTTACTTTAGTTCTATTTACTTGGCCTTCAATAAATTTAGTTTTATGCAGACATATGCTTTTATCACTTGGAAATACTATCCAAGAATAATGTGACAACTTGGATATTTCCTCAGGATTTCCAGAAATACTCAATGAATTTCTGAATTTTGATGGAAATAATGATAGAAAAAAATGACAACACTTAAAAAGATAAGTTATAGCTTTCTAAATTGCTCAACGCAATTTAAAGTACTCACAAATATATTTTCTCTCTGGAAAAAGGGTAGAACAGGCTTTTCATGTTGGTATTTTCTTGTCGTGGTACCTGGGGTTGCAGAGGTTCAGTCACTTTGCACCATATTTCATTTAACTTTTTGAGTATTCCCCCTTCTTCTGTGATTTCATACATCTGAGTAAATAAAATATTGTACATTAGCATGTCACTTCCAAAAATCCACTAAAATGAAAGGTAGAATTTGCTATACACATATGTTCGTATGTTTAAATCTGTAATTAAAATAAGTGCCTCCTCTGAAGATGTATTCCCATAAAAAAAGCAAGCATGTGAATCTGTAAGGGTTTAAATTCCAAAAAGTTCTCCTCCTTCACAATCTACTTCCAGAAGAAAGCTCAGTGCAGAGTTGTTAATACAAGAAACATCTTTACTAACTAAACTAGGACCTGCAGGGAGATGATGGAAAGGCAGAGTAACTATTTTGACTTTGTAACTGGGAATAGAGGGAGCAGACAAAGCAGGAAGGGCCTTTACCTGCTGCCAATTATACTGCCCAGCAGAATAAATTATTCCTAGCTAATAATTGCTAGTATGGTCTAACAGCACATGAACACAGGCCATTAGAAGCGAGGATGCCAGGTTTACGGCTATGCAGCAGTTTTAAGAGCAAGGACCTAGCTTTTGCGGATCCAGATTGATGTGAAGTGCTAGGAAGCTTCTCAGAGATATGAAGGTATTTCTTCCTGAAACACAGACAACCTTACCAAACATGAGTTTATGTCCTCCCCACAGGACGTTCCTTCCAGGCCTGTCACCAGCTCGGTTGCCTCCTCTGGACACATTCAAGGACCTTCACATCCTTCT
>JANZLQ010000025.1:5915246-5925478 GCA_026212715.1 Elanus axillaris | reverse complement strand
AGCATTTGTTCCTGCTGAATTTCCTGCTATTGATTATTGCCCGATACGCCAATCCATCCCCATCCCTGCACAAGGCCCCTCGTCCCTCCAGAGAGTCAACTGCACCTCCCAGTGTGGTATCGCCAGCAAACTTGCCAATGGCGAATTCAACTCCTGCATCCAGATTATTGATAAATATATTGAACAGAACCTGCCCTGGAACTGAACCCTGAGGAACATCGCTGGTGACTGGTCACCAGCCAAACACAGCCCCACTCACTGCAACCCTTTGAGCCCCGCTGTTCAGCCAGTTCCCCCAGCGCACCGTGTACCTGCTCATCTCACAGTTGAACAACTTGTCCAGAAGGATACTATGAGGGACACTATCAAAACCTTTACTGAGATTCAGAAAAAATGACACCTACCGCCTTCCCATCATCCACTAGCTAAGAAACCTTATCATAGAAGGATATAAAATTAGACAGGACTTTCCCTTCGTGAAACCATATTGACTGTGCCTGATGATTGTGTTGTCCTTTACATGTCTTTCAATAGCACCTGGTATGATCTTCTCCATAATTGTTCCAGGTACTGAGGTTAGTCTAACAGGTCTGTAGTTTCCTGGGTCTTCCCTCTAACCCTTCCTGTAACCTGTAATAACACTGCCTAGCTTCCAGTCAGCAGGGACCTCCCCAGGCTCCCAAGACCTTTGGCAGATGATTGAAAGAGGTGCTTCTGTAAATCTGCTTACTCCTTCAGTACTCCGAGATGAATCCCATAAGGCCCCACGGACTTATGAACTTTCAGCTGATACAGATAGTCCCTTACAAATTCCGTGTCCACAAATGGAACGTCACTGTTCCCACAGTCGTGGTCCTCCAACTCAGAGGACCAGGCAGCCCAAGGTCTATCATTAACGTTAAAGACTGAGACAAAAATAGCATTGAAGGCCTCCACTTTTTCTCCATCCCTATTTGTCAGGTGACCATCTTCAACAAGTATTGGTTCAATATTTTCCTTAGACCTCCTCTTGCTATTAACATACTTTAAAAAACCTTTTTATTGTCTGACACAACACTGGCCAGTTTCAACTCCAGATGAGCTTTGGCCTTTCTTCTTTTCTCCCTGAATATGCAAACCACAGCTCTGTAGTCTTCCTGCAAAGTCTGACCTTGCTTCCAGAGACAGTACAATTTCTTTTTCTTCTTGAGGTCCATGAGGAGTTCCCTGTTCAGCCAAGCTGTCTTCTGCCCCACTTGCTTGACTTACAACACACTGGAACATTCTAAAGATGGTTCTTACAAACTGCCCAGCACTCATGGACTCCTAAGACCTCGAAAGCAGATTCCCAGGGGACACTGCTAACTAGCTCCCCAAGTAGCTTAAAGATTGCTCTCCTGAAATCTAGAGTAACAACTCTGCTGACCTTTTTTCTCATTACACTGAGAATCTTAAACTCAACCATTCTGTGATCACTGTGGCCAAGACAGCCACCTGTCATCACATCTCCCACAAGTCCTTCTCTAGGAAGGCATCTTCCCTAGTTGGCTCACTGAATATGTATGACAAGATATTATCTTCAACACACTTCAGGCATTTCTCAGACTTGCTTGTCACAGCACGGTGTTTCCAGTTAATGTCTGGGAAGTTGAAGTCTCCCGTAAGGACAAGTGCTACGGATCCAGAAATTTCTCCTAATTGCCTATAGAATAATTCAGCAGTTCCATCATCCTGGCTGGGCAATCAATAGAAGACACCCACAACGACATCTCCTTTGTTTTCCATCTCCCTAATACTCACGCAGAGGCTCTCAACCATATCAACCCTAACTGCAAGGGCTGCACAGTCAAACTTCTCCCTTACATACAGTACAACTCCTCCATCTCACCTCCCCCGCCCATCCCTCCTGAACAGCCTACAGCCCTCCATCCCAGCAGTCCAGTCATGGGGCTCATTCCACCAAATCTCACTAATACCAGAGACATCACAGCTCTGGGAACAGACCAATGCTTTCAGCTGGTCTTGTTTTTTCTCATACTGTTTGGTTTTCATACTCATATTTGAGTGTAGCCCATTCTCACTCATCAAAAATAACTGTATTGTCGTATCCAGAAGTATACCTAGAGTTAAAATTGCTCAAAAAGTATCTTCTCCCAGCATGTCATTTGTCCTGAAAGATGATTTAAGACTGAACATTTGAAAGACATTTTTTTTGCAACCAATTCATCATGTTTAGAGGTAGATAAATGCTTTCCATGAAAATGCCTTATTTATGGTTTCCTTAGATGTCTGAATAAATAAAAATAACATCACAGAAACTACCTAATGTGCCTTGAAAATAACATTTTGTGTCTCTGAACAAAAATACAATTTTCTCTTTAGTAGGTACTGGCTGAATTTTTCAGTTTGTAGTGCCAAATCCCCAAAATAAAATATTTTAGTTTTTTCAAGCAGATTTTTGTTTTCTTCACAGGAAATTCCACTTCCAACTGTCTCTAATTGCAAAAAAAAAAAAAAGGTAAGACATGAACATAGATTTCCTGTCATGCTTGCTGTCTGGTAGTGCACTGGTTGTGCTCCATTTCTGCAGTTGAGATAATAGAAAAATAATGTAGTCAACAAGAATTGTCAGCAATCTTCTCCTTAAATATATCATATCGCTTTTATGTTATACAAAACAACTTATTACCCTAGGCTGAATTTTCAGGAAAAATGAGATCTGGTGTCCTTGCTGGTAGGTATATTTCATTTTATCTTGTTCTACACACCAAAATAAATTACAAGTACAAACCTGAACACTGTTTTCATAGCTGCCTAATCAATGACTGCATGTTCATTTACTCTTTCAATATTTGTCATACTATTCAATAAATGTCAGTTATATGGCAATTTCGTTCAACATGAAGTGTGCAGAGACCCGATAAGTAAAGAATGCTATAAATAAGGTATATATCAGTTGAATTAAGTAATTTGTCAATATTTTTTAGATGTCTTTACCCCAGATGATTCTGTGTCTTTAGGGCCTTATGATATACTGTGCATTTCTTCTCCCATTCAGAGGAGAGAAGGGGATGCAGAAATACTAGTGAATGACTAGGGCATCCATTGGAGACTACAAGCTCCTGGACAGACCTTAACTCAGAACAACATCATGGCAATATTCATCAATTAAAACAGTGTAAAATTTGCTTCAGTGTATCTACAAAAAGCTAGGTGGGGAAAATTGCCATGAGGGAAGAAGGATTGAGAAATGAGTAGGCACTAAAAATGCACAAAAGCAACAAAGTTGGGAAGGGATCAGAGAGAAGAGTTGAATATGGGGGTCTATTTCTAGAAAGAGCCTACACATCCATTGATATGCCAGAAAGGACATAGATACTGTAGCTGTCCAAAACCTACTCATTTTCAAAGATTTATTTGAAGTAACCAGATTTTTTTTTTTCTGGGGTACAAACACAATACAGTAAAAGTACGCAAGATTGGCTTAGCCAAGCTTCCAACAGCGACAGATTGTAACACCATGAGATGTGAACAACACTAAGCTTTTGCTGGGTGAAAACAATCGGTATGAAAAAAAAAAAAACAAAACCAACAACAAAAAAAAAAAAACCCACAAAACACCAACCAACCAAAACGCAAACAACCTTGTGAAAGAAAATAAAATCAGTCTGTCCTTTAATTCTAGTGACAATGCAATGAAATAAGTGTTCAGCCGTGCAATTAATGAGTATCACTAACTGAAAGTACAAGGCAGTTCCATTGACTTCAGTGGAGTTGTTAGCTAACACTCTAAATCATTGCAGGACCACAGATTTTGGGACCTGCTACTCAGAATTTACAATGCTTGCCAGCAACTCTGCTGAAAGCAGAGTGTAAAGACTGTAAAGAAGATAGTGAGCCAAAGTTTTAATGACAATAAGTAAGTCTGAATTCACTAAGTCATTGATACCACCAGAACAGATTCTCTCAGCATCCCCAGACTTCAGAGAAATTTAAGGCAATGACCAGCTATCGTACTATCTCCATACTCCCCCACCTTTAAGGAAAGTTCCTTGACAAAAATCCAAATAGCTACTGCCTTCTCAGCTTCCAAAGCCCTGCTTAATACTCACCTCTGTCATCACTCTTCTGAACGCAGACTATCAGCCAGCTGCCTCTGTGGCCTTTGAAAAGCCCTTTGAAGTCCCATCTTACATATGAGACTGAATAAATCATCTCAAAATAGTAATGTGAAAGAATAAGCCTGACAGTTCATTTGCTCTGATTTTGAAATAAAGTAAGTCCATGGGCTTCTATACATTTAAGCACCATTCTGATCCCCCCTCCTCCAGTCATGCAACTAGTTGATAGAAAATGGAAGATACTTACCTTTTTAGTGGGCATTTTTATTTTAAGGAGTTCAGCTTCTCGACTAAGTACTTGCCAAGGTGCATGTATACGGACAAAACTCAATCCTTGGCTCTTATTCTGAAACATAAATTAGTGAAAACAATGTATTTCAATATTATTGAACAGAATACAGTAATAAGGTTTCAAGATGTCAGCTCCAACTAAATCATGCAACAGTAGGCAATCACAGTGAATAACCAACTTCTGTTACAAATAGGCTTAAAATAAGTGACCTTTTCTTTAAAAGCTGAATTTTCTAATGCTCTAAAATCCATCAATTTACTGCCTACAGTGTAGCTATATGTGCACCATGAAGACAGAAGGCTACAGTTCCAGAATTTGGAATTATGTGAACCAGAAATCCCCTCGCTACAGCTTCCACACTCTGATATTTTGTAAGTCATCTGACTTCATTAGTGGGCTTTTGTGCCCATCTGAACCAGCAAAGAAAAAAAACTTTTCTTCTGCTCTGGGTGGATTTTGCTTTAGGTTCCCATTTTTAGTTTTGCCCAACTATATTCCTGGACACTTCTTCAGCTTAGTAGTTCCTTACAGGGGATCAGGCCCAAGATTTACTGCCCTAAATATCTGTAGCTGGAGTAGCAACCTTAGCTAAACAAAACATTCAAATTTAACTTCCAAAGAAAGACATGAGCCTAATGTTTATGTAAATAACTGGTTATGCTGTGAGGAGGCAGAAGAGTACACAGGAGAGCCTCTGCACAGCCAGTTTGCTGTGATCTGGGCTGCTGAGAGGGTGCTGTCCTGGTAGCACATCTGAGCTTCACCAAGGCACTCGAAGATCAGAAAGCAGCACCCTGGCAAAAGCATGAAAATTAAATTTAGGCATGTTGATAAAGAATTTTCCTCAATGCACACAAGGAAATCATATCACTAAATTATACAGATGAATGCTTACTGTGGAAATGAAGGGAATAAAAGTTCGGAGGGAGATTAGAAAGAGGATATGAGAACATATTTTGGGAAGGACATGGAAGTGGACGGGGTTGGGAGTGACTTTAAAGGCTTGATTAATGCTACGATTCATAATCTTTGTGTGTGCCGGGGCTTTGGTGCTAGAGCATACTGTCACGTTTACATTTTCCCACCCACATGTGTGTAAGGATCAGGACAGTCGCCTCCCTTCAGAGGAACATGAACCTCTATTTTCATTTGTCATGGTTTAAGCCCAGCCAGTAACATCCATGATGGGATGAGGAGGGGAAAATACAAAGAAAGCTCGTGGGTCGAGATAAGGACAGGGAGGGATCACTCCCCACTTATGGTCACAGGCAAAAGACAGGCTCAACTTGGGGATGAAACATCAATGTATTACCAATCAAATCAAATCAAGGATAATGATAAGTAAATCCAAACCTTAGAACACCTTCCCCCCCACCCCTCCCTCCTTCCAGCCTGAGCCCCACTCCCGGTTCTCTCTCCCTCCTCCCTCCGGCAGCGCAGGGGGACAGGGATGGGGGTTGGGGTCAGCTCATCACACCTTGTCTCTGCTGCTCCTTCCTCCTCAGGGGGAGGACACCTCGCTCCTCCCCTGCTCCAGCAGGGCGTCCCTCCCATGGGAGACAGTCCTTCCCAAAATTCTCCCACCTAAGTCCTTCCCACGGGCTGCAGTCCTTCACAAACTGCTCCACTGTGGGTCCTTTCCATGGGCTGCAGTCCTTCAGGCACAGACTGCTCCAGTGTGGGCTTTCCCATGGAGTCACGGCCATTTTGGGGGGCAGGCCCCTGCTCGGGCATGGGCTCCTCTCTCCCCAGGCCACAGGTGGGCATCTGCTCCCCCAGTCCCATCCCTGGGCTGGGGGCACACGGCCTGCCATCTGCCCATGGGCCGCAGGGACATCCCCTCCTCCTCCGCTCCTCCTCCCCTCCTCTCCTCGGGACCTGCAGAGGGATTCCTCTCACATCCCAATCCCCTACTCACTGCAGGTTCCCTCTTTTAAATCTGTTATCCCAGGGGCTCTACTGCCATCACAGATAGTCTCGGCCTGGGCCAGAGGTGGGACCAGCTTGGAGCTGGGGGAGCTTCCAGCAGCTTCTCACAGGAGCTACTCCTGTGGCCCCCACTACCAAAACAACACACAAACCCATAACACCTACCCACAACATACATCCAAAATCCATCCAGGAAAGCCAGGACAGCAAAAGACAAGACTACATACAAGCACACCTACAATAAAAATCAGACTAAGCCCAGGTGCCCCCAGCCAGAGCTTAAATAGAGCTCCAGGGCAATGGGTATCAGGTGTGTTGTGGAAGGCCCAGGTGAGTCTAACCAGCATAATTAAGTCCTATTAGTGCCTTCAGGGTCACTACACCAAGCACAGGAGGTAGCTGGAAATTGTAAACAAAGACACAGAGAAAGGGCAGGCAAAATTCCTGTCTCAGGTTCAACACATCAAAACCTTCAGAATGCTGAGAGCCACAGGATATAAATCCTGTACCTCAAAGAGTCAGCACAGAGAGAGACAGAAGCTTCCAGAGAGCTTGAGACAGGAATGGCAATTGCATGAGGGAAAAAGCTGGTCTGGGTATAGAGCTGGATCCAACAGTGATGTGGTTAACAGCAATTTCATAGGCATCTGCTTGTTTGCTTTCTCCCCAAGTTGTTCAAACTACTTAAAAGTTCCCAAATTGAAACAGCCCTGCTGTTGCTTATAATATGACCTATCTCCAGCATGGAAGCCTCACTCGGACATATTGAAAGCTACCTGTACTTCAAAAAATTATCAGCTGGCCAGTGGGGGTGGTAGAACATAAGCCTAGTATTAGCAGCACCAAACATTATCAAAGAATTTGGGCCCCCAAAATTACCAGGAAAAGGACCTAGAAATAGCTCACCAAAATACAACTGGTTTGAGGCCAGAGTTTCAACAAGTAAGATGTGAAAGGGCTCATGCTCCATTTAAAAGGGGAAGAAGAGGACAACTGAAGTTCAGCGCTGTAGAGAGCATCTAAGTGAAGTGCTGAGATAAATCATCACTGGAGAAGCTGTTACTACAAGATGCCACAGTCAGAACAAAAGAGAACCACAGAATAATATGGGGCGGAAGGGATCTCTGGAGGTCTGCAGTCGAATCCAAAGCAGGGTTACCTTCAGCCCTAGATCACGTTGCTCAGGGCCCTCAGATCTCCTCCTGTTTTGCAAACACACACTGACGTGACCTCCCAGTCAGGAAAGAAAGAGGATAGGGCTACATATTCCAAATGGTCACCCTCTTTTGGGTGCTTCAGTGCTAGTCACTCAGCTTGAGACAGAGAGGGTGGGATTTTCTTGCCTGTTCAATAGCTTGAACCCCACTCTCCTCTGAAGGTGCCAGAGGCAGCAAAGGGAGAAGATCAGGGTGAGAACAGAAGCTTGTTAAAAGCTTTGTCCATTAATGCTATCAGAGTAAATGTAGTAACATATCAGAGTAACATAGTAAACCATTGACCTCACTTTGGACATTTTCACAAAAGTATTTATTTTTAGCCAATTAAAAACCGCAGAATGCTTTTTGAAAGAGAAGATGAAGGCTTTCTCTTTTTCCAGACAAGCTCTCCTGCAGCAGTATCTGCTATTTTCTAACTGATCCCATTTTATTGTTCAAACTGAATAATAAATATTTGCTAGCCTAAGGAAGTGCTAAAGATCACCACTGTCAAACTGCATACTGCTGTAACTCCGCTGAAGGATTTAATCTCAGTGCAATTTCCTTATGAAAGCACAAACTTTTCAGGAGGCAAAACAAGCTGTGAACATACTGTCAAGAAAACTTTTCAAAAGGCGTTCTTCAGAGCAGTTACAGAATGCTGACACAAATACTTGCAACAGCCTCACAGAAAGTCATGCACAGCTTTTGTGCCAATATTTTTTTCCACTGGAGAATGCAGGCGTTTGATCTGTTTCAGTAGCTTTACTGATGCCTGCGTAAAACACAAATTCCATTAAAGGAGTGCTCAGCTATTAATTGGCATGTAATTTTTTTAAGTGACCCAGGCACTTTCCTTCCCCATGAATTTTATTTCATGTAAAACATTTTTTTTGCCCTTGCTTTTGAAAGCAGAACTGTCAGTCCAAGAAATCTAGTTCCCACCCACATCAAGATCTCAATAACCTCTACAGCATTTGGTCAGTAGGCACTTCTTATTATATATAGGTGTGAATCCAGGATTCACACTTGCATGACCATTGCCTGAGCTTCCCCAGGAGTGAGACCGGAGTCAGGCTTATGAACAGGTCAGGAAGAACTTCACAGTGAGTTAGTTCTTCAGAGACTTTGCATGTAATGCAACAATAATTCATACATTTTGGATTTTTTAAATATCCGAATGGACTGAACAGCGATTGCAGCAGGGCCCTGTGGGGACCATGCACACAAATGAGATAAATGAGTTTGTGTTCCCATGGTAATGTTCTAAACAAATCATTACAGTATGTCTATCAAATACTTCCAAGGACATTTGCAAATGATCATGGGGAGAATTCTTTTGGCAGAAAGAATGGATACGGCATCATCTCCTTTCTACATTCTTGTAATATCTCCATGGTATCTGGGCATCCTCCCACTGTAAACTCAGACATGTGGCTACTGTCTGCAACCCCTTTCCCAGAATGACCATGGGAGAGCAAAAGTCAGCTCCTTTTCCCCAAAGGAGACTGAGTGGGGAAACATAAAAGCTGATCAACCCCATGCATTGAAGGGCATAATTCAGAGACGCCTCGAGGCAGAGATGAAATGGGATAGCAAAGAAGGAAAGCACAGCTATTGGGACCATGACAGACTTATGCTGAGCTGCTCCAGTTAAGTGAACCACAGCCACCATGCTTAGCCCTTTCCACACAAGGGTGAAACAATGATTCCACAGGCAGTGAGAACCATTTAAGCCCTCTCTAGCTTGAGGACAAGGTGGGGCTGGGATGAAAGGCTTTTTATCCCTTCTGTGGTCCTAGCACAGCACTGGCAGCCATGGATGGGCTACACGGGCACTGTGGCCCCTCTCTAGTGGGAGGTTTCACCTCCTTAGCTTGTGTCCTCTCTTGGATATGCCGGTGCATTCAAACTGGGTTTTCAAGAACCATGCTCTCTTCCCAAAGACAAAGGTCTCCCTACAGTTTTAGTTCTGCCTGCTTGCTCCTCTTTCTCAGGTCAGCTATAGTAAGAACTCCCACCAGAGCAGAGGTGACCGCTGTTCCCCATACTCACAAACACAGCAGCAGTAAAATACCTGGTACCAGACCACAATCGTTTCACCCAGCTCAGAAACACAAACTGGACATGCTGCAATAAAACACCAAACTTAGAAGAAAGCAGCATCTTCTCCCCTGTGCATGAATATGGCAGAAAGCATTGACTTATCTCTTCTGTATCATAAAAACCCTCTCTTCCTTCAGTGCTTCTACAGTCCCTGGGCTGAAGTAGTTTGCACAAACTAAGCCACAGCCTCTCTGCACCAGAAGAGACTGGATGATGCACAGCACTCAGTCCTCAGCATGCACCTGTCCCTTCAACTCTAGCGTTTCCTACAGTGTAATCTTTCTCCTGCAAATCATCTGCAGAGGCTGCTTTGTTACTGGCATGCAAAGGATAGGTAAAGTGATTTCTGAGGTACAAGCTGCAGCTCCACTCGTCTCAGAAGAATCTGTGTTGTCTTGCTCTCCCCTATCTCTTTTTACTCATGTAGCATCTATTCTCAACACAAAAGTGTTAGCTGGAAGTGACCTCTAGAGGTGCACTGAGTTTTGGCTGGGATAGAGTTAATTTTCTTCATAGTAGCTGATACAGGACTATGTTTTGGATTTGTGCTGAAAACAGCGTTGATAACCCAGGGATGTTTTTGTTAGTGCTGAGCAGGGCTCACCCAGA
>JANZLQ010000025.1:5892459-5915146 GCA_026212715.1 Elanus axillaris | reverse complement strand
CCCCACCCCTCCCTCCTTCCAGCCTGAGCCCCACTCCCGGTTCTCTCTCCCTCCTCCCTGCGGCAGCGCAGGGGGACGGGGATGGGGGTTGGGGTCAGCTCATCACACCTTGTCTCTGCTGCTCCTTCCTCCTCAGGCGGAGGACACCTCGCTCCTGCCCTGCTCCAGCGGGCCGTCCCTCCCACAGGACACAGTCCTTCCCAAAATTCTCCAACCTAAGTCCTTCCCACGGGCTGCAGTCCTTCACAAACTGTGGGTCCTTTCCATGGGCTGCAGTCCTTCAGGCACAGACTGCTCCAGCATGGGCTTTCCCATGGAGTCACGGCCATTTTGGGGGGCAGGCCCCTGCTCCGGCGTGGGCTCCTCTCTCCCCAGGCCGCAGGTGGGCATCTGCTCCCCCAGTCCCATCCCTGGGATGGGGGCACACAGCCTGCCGTCTGCCCACGGGCCGCAGGGGCATCCCCTCCTCCTCCGCTCCTCCTCCCCTCCTTCCCTCCTCTCCTCGGGATCTGCAGAGGGATTCCTCTCACATCCCAATCCCCTACTCACTGCAGGTTCCCCCTCTTAAAAATGTTAGCCCACAGGGGCTACCACTGCTGCTGGTGGGCTCGGTATTGGCCAGCAGCGGGTCCAAACTGGAGCTGGGGAAGCTTCTAGCAGCTTCTCGCAGCAGGCATCCCTCCAGCCCCGCCACTGCTATTAAAACCCCACCACAGAAACCCAAAACATCATTCCCTTATATATCCTGAAATTTAGAAGACAAGGAAATTGAAGCAGGGTGTCCAACTTAATGAGAAGCATAGCTGGGTTACGTGTTGGGCTTAAATACAAACCTGGAGTGCCCCACCTGTGAGTAGCTGCCTGTTCCATGTCCAAACAGAGGCATTTGTGTAGAGAAGAATGTTAATGGCCATAGCTTAATCTCACTGCAATCAACAAGCAGCATTAACTCTACAAAGCTGGGAACATAGGCCATATCCACAGAAACTTAGCATCTTCTGTTGGAAATTGACTTCTCTTTCTCAAAATCTTCAGTTAAGAAAAGTTTTAAATATGAGTCACAGTCTAAACATAGGCATATCACATTGGCATCAGCATTTTAGAACCAGTATTTAATCTTTTCAAACTGTATAAATGCTTACAAACTCATGTAAACACCAAACATGCTTTTGCTGAATGTTTCATAATGCTTCCTGATTTTTTTTTAAAAGACTTAGATGGAAATCCTACTATTCTTATTGCAATCATTTTGCTCTTATTTCCCTTATAGCTGCAACATGAACTACAAAGATCACTACGTCACTTTTAAAGAGCAGAATGAGCTGCAGAACGTCTCTTTCATCAGTCCACAGGGGAAGTCAGCTTTAAGAGAAGGAAGTAAAAATTTACTGGGCATGAGCAGATGTTCTGGTAATTATTTGCTGAAAGTGTATTAATAACAGATGAGAGTTTAAATTTCAGTGGGTGAAGATCAGGAGGCTTCTTCTTGACTTTTGGCTAAAATCAAGCATATGTCCTCTGTCTGGGGGACTATATTCCACATTGGCAAGAGGAGGGACAGTCTGATCTAATTGGTTGTTTCCAGCTCAGGCTCGTGTGACTACACAGATTGCAAATAAAATCAGTCAGATAATTTGAGAGAAAAGACCAGATGAAGAAAATGGCCTTTGTATATTTGAACAAAAATATGTTGGAAGGTTGTGCTATTCATGAAGTGATATCAGATGTTGAGGAATCGGGGCCTTAAAAATCCTTAAAAGCCTTAAAAATCACCCCATGATAGGAAATTGAGATCATTTTAATAAAGACTAATGCAAACTAAATAATGTAGGGAAAAGAGGACCAGGTGATTCCTGTTGCATGGTAAACAAAAAGTGCAGAACAATAGACTGCTGAATATTTAGCTGGGGATTTCTAGAACCATGTTTCCCATATCTTCCTGTGTTTTCCCAACATTAAAATTAATCAAAGAAATTTAAAATCGATTTTAAATTATCAATCTCATACCATATCTCAGGAGGTAAACCATCTACCTAGTTTTCTACTGAGCCACCAAAATAAAACCCTATACCAGCTATTCCTCTGCTAGGGCTCCTTTCCCCACTTTTCAAGCCTGCAGTAGTTCCAGTTGTCTGTTTGCATGCCCTTTTTGTCATTATTGTTATGATGACTGGCGAAGATCTGTTCATCTAACTTACTCCCAGGGTGCTTATTGTATTGCAAACATTACCAAAAGTTAGAACTTGTTTTTCTCATTGCCAGAGTGGATTTATAACGGTCTACTGGAGACATCTACTAAATGGTGTCATTTGTTTAGTCACCTGAAATGATCAGGGTACATGTGTTTGTGAATACAGTTTAATATTTACTCTAATGAAATGCTGTCAGTCTTCTATTTTGAATACTCACAATCACCATTGCTTATTCATTGCACTCTAGATATGTCACTAAAGCTAACATGTTATGCTGGCTAACATTATTTTTGTCTGACCATTCACTTCTTATTTAATACAGCTATCCTTAATCAAGTCCTTTTTCACTTACAGCTGATGTCCCACAGGACTTTATTCTTGGCCCTGCATTGTTCTACGTCTATATCATTGCACTCCCCGATTATATTACTCAAATGACTAAGTATTGCTATGCAGATGACAAACAGATTTGTTGCTCTCATGATCCTTTTTTCATCAAATCTATATTCCATATTACAGAGCTCTTCCAATAAGTTTCAGGAATGGAAGTTGGTTCCGAATTATTCAAGATATATTTATATCTTGGCTTCCTTTCTATTTTGTAAAGTTGAATTGGGCCCTCCCATTTCAATAGGAAAGCTCAGCATTAAAGTCAAATGGAAGAAAATCTGGAAGGTCTGGTTTGCTTTTCAGTCAGCACATGAAGAAAAATATATCAGGTTTTTCTTTCAGTCTATCAAGTATTCCTAGTAGTTTAAAGCAGGACTATAACAGCAGTCTACATTGCATTTTTTTCTGTCTTATAATGGAAATGCATAGGCTGAATAAAATTCAAATTTCTCCAAGGAGAGTTTTTCTATCTTTCATGCCCTAACAGTAAAATACATTAGCACCTGCATCAACTGCAAGTCTAAGATTTACTGCAAACTTATCATCATCAAGGCCATGGCAGAAAAAGATGTATGATAACTATTAGATGTATATAAATAATGTACTCCTATTGATCATAATTTGACTAGTGAAAACTCAAAAAGCGATTATGCTTTTTAACTTAAAGCTGAATGTTCTGAAACATGGCTAGACAAGCATAATAGCTAGACTAAGTAGAAAAGCTCTCTCTGCCCGAAAATTTAGATTTGTTATCGAACTTAAGTTTCTACAAAAGTCAGATATCAAGTGAGAATTTTGTCATTGTAAAGTTAGTGGCGTATCCACATCTCTCACACACTTTGACAGTTACAGTTGTCCAACTGTAACATGGAATATTTTTGAACCACTCTAACACAATTACCATGCTTTTATTAATCTCTTCCAGTTCACAGTTTCCAATTCCAGCCCTTGCAGGGACAGGCCACGGACTGAGGAGATGCACCGTGAAGCATTCTCTATTGCACCAGGAGTCTGTGGAGAAGTCCTGTTGCTCCCTAAAAGCACTGCATGTACAAGGTGGAGTACTGTGTGTCCAGCTCAAAGATTTCTCATAGCGTCATTATTGCGTCCGGCCAGTTTGACTCCCACCTGACTTCATTCAAACAACCCATTTGGCACCTGTCAGCCATATCACCTCAAGAAGAAGTGTTCCTCAGCAGTTTGTTTAGACACCTCTAATATGAGCTGAAGTATATGATGCAAAAAGCATCATATTTGCCAGTCACATGCAAGACAACAAAAAGGCTAAACCCAGTAATTATACTCTGGGAGAGCCTCAGACTTTTTTGTGGTTAGCACATTGCTCCTAGCAAATCTGCTAATACAAAATTCATTGCTGAATGCTACACTTGAGTAGGTCTTTCTCATTATTTCCTCATCATGAAATCACTCATCCTATATTAAAGGAATATAGTCATATATACAGTACATATTAAAGGAAATAAGCTATTTTAAAATACTTGTCCAAAGAAATAGATTTCTGCTGTGTATCTTAATGGGAAGAAAAGCACTGAAGGGTTGAGAGAAGCTGAACAGAAGTGATTAACTACTGTCTAAGGGAGTCCAAGGGAACTGCTAAGCTTTCTTATGATTTAAAAAAATATATACATAGAATATGGATAGGCATAAATTATAAAACCTGAAGCACATAAACTTCCTTCTTAAAAAGACAAACGATCTGGGCCTTAAACATTTTATCCTTCTGTGATTGTTAAATAGACAGAAAAATACCAGACACATACAGACAGCAAGTTTCTAATGGCTTCAGTTAATATAATCAGACATCTTTTGCTGACACTGGTAATACCAGCCACACTAGGAAAGCAACAATGAGACAGTTTGTAGAGAGGAAAAAAAAAAGACAGGTCCTACTAGCTCAGTAAAAGTAATCATCTTCCCATTTATTCCGACACCAAATGGATCAGTCACGTCTGCAAATGCAATTGTTCAAAATTAACGTCTACTCTCCTGATACCAGCCCTGGAAACTGAGGCAAATAACAGTGTGATGTGATAGCGCAAATAAAACGCAATTTCTTGTTACTATCACAGAACTCTGGTCACATACGTTTTACGAAAGCTGAGCCAAATACTGAGCTGTTGGCCCCCTGCATGGGTAGCACATGATGGAATGACACAGCATTGCCAGATTCAGACAGCGACTGTGGAAGCGTCTATGTTTTCTGCCAAATGTATTGAATCTCTATCTGTGCAGGGATTGGTGTTTTGCTGATCTTAATGTTTTGTATCCAAGAGACAAAATCAGTTTATCGCAGAGCATATCAGAGTGTGTCAGTTACATTATAAAAAGGAAGGGCAGTGCACTAGTCCGGGTGAGACGTCAAGACCCAGAATGTCTTGACATGGAGATGTCAGTCCGGAGCAATTCCCTACTCATGTTAGCTATATAATTGTAGGCAAGTAATTTAATTCTTTCTGTTACTGATTAAATGAAGATAGTGGAACTTCCCTCTATCAAAAGACATTTGTGAAGATAAATGTTACAGATTGAGAGGTGCTCAAATAATATAGCAAACAAATAAGACTCTACGGCTACAGACAGTAGCCATACTACACATCTTATAATTTCCACATTTTCCTTCAAAGACTGTAGTCCTTGTACTTTTTGCCAAACTTCCCCTTTTCTATTTTCATTATTTCTCTGGGATGCAGATTTACCTTACTGTATGGCTGTATAGTGTACAGCATAATGAGATCCTTATTAATGACTGCATATTCTCTTGCAAAGGTATTACAAATAATTAGCAGCAATCCCCAACAGCTCCAAGAAGTTTTCCCGCTCCTGACAGACAACCAGTCACACAAAGCACAAGCGTAAAGATGCAAAGCACAGGCTCGCTCACTGATGGCAGAGGTGAACCCCATCTAGTTCACAGTTATGGTATTTTTAGCTGCTCAACAATATACAAAGCAGACATGCTCGAGTCCAAATTTCAGACCTTAAGCAAAGCTGCAATAATTTACACGTTTAGACAGTTTGCCTTTCTCTTTCTTCATTTCTACCAACAGCAATGGTGTTAATGTCCTGTGTATTTTCCTCTCTTCCTCCCACCTCTGAACATAAACAGTTAAAGAATATACTAGTGTGTATAAGCAAAGAACAGAACACCTTGGAATGAAAGATATGGCCAAAACACTTTAAAGGAAACTATATAACCTTAATTCCTTAGATAAAGCACTGTGGTATGAAACAGTTGACTTTGCACATCCTTTGCAATGTTTCTTCATGGCATTGCTGCCTTTCCAACCAAAATCTTCCCACTCATCTATAGACAGAAAGTGTCTCTGAATGGAAGATGATACAGGAAGCCTAAAAACACAGGCATGCTTCCCCTGAAGAAGATGGAAATATTTAATGGCACACAACAGAATGAGAATGAGCTGTTAGAAACTCAAGCACAAATGTAGAATAGATTGTTAAGTCTGCCAAATATAAAAAGGCAGAGACCTCTGCATTACTGCAGTACTCAGCGCAGAACCTATATGGAGGTGAGTAACAAATATGTCAAGATCGTAATTCATTTTTAATTCTTTCTGAATGCACATTTTGGATTTAAAAATTAGTGCATTTTCCTGGTTGTTTTCCAAATACTTATCTATGGCCACTAATTACTACAGCATGAAAAATGTGACTTTCAAATGTAAAGCAAAATCTTCCCTATTTGTTTAGAATAACTTTATCAGCAAATTTCTCCTCTGTCACTGACACAAATTTCTTGCTACAAAAGCATATCACAATTACAGGACATCTTCTGAGACTGAAGAATACCAGAAATAATAATAAAATGCAAAATTGAAAAAAAAACCTACCCAAATCAGACTTCCTCAAAGAGGAAGGGAGGAGTATGTCTACTTTACCACCTCCTGTATTTTGGCAGTGTCAATGGAAAAACACGTAATCAGCTGGCCTGGCTACATGCAGTGCCAAATTAGCTAGCAAATAAGCCAATATTCTGTAAAATACATCATATCAAACTTGATTATCAATAATAAAATCAACAAACTTCTTGAGGCCAAAGAGTTAACATTAAAAAGGGCAAAATGTAATTCCACTTGTGGGAATGAGACATGCTAATCTGTGCAGAGATTTATACCCTAAGCAATTTTCCAGATGAAGCAGCAAGATCATGGAAGTCAATCTTTAGACCAGATAACAGGCATCTTACCAGTAGGGGGATTAATGAAATAGAGACTGAACCCCCCATTCTAGCAGACTCAACTTGAAGAAAAAAAATTTGGAGGGAAAAAAAAAAAAAGAGTGGTTAGGAAACCAAACTGAAAACCACAGGAAAGGCACCTTAAAACATTGCTTCATCACTCAGTACTTGATCTGGGATATTAACAAACAAGCATATAAATGAAGGATTCTATTTTGCGTTGAAAGATTTTAAATTTCAATGCATTCTTAGGAAAAACATTTTAGAGGGTTTAATTTTAATTTTAAAGTGTTAACAGATGGGACAAAGGTGTTTTGTTTACTAAGTGTGCTCTCCTAATCATATGCCACAAGCCTTTCCAGGATGGTGTCTCCCTTTGAGGTCTCTCACCAAAGATCAGCAGCAGTAAAAGGAAGGTTGGCTGTATTTGCAGAGGCTTGACTGGGAGTGGATTAGAGATGAAGATAATCAAAGTGTTCTGGCTGGCTTGTTTGCTGCTTGGGAATTCAAAACCTCCCTGGACAGCTACAGCCTCAGTGTAAACAGGGAGAGAAGGGGGAGAAGCACTGGCAGTCACACAGTAACATCATGTGACATATTTTGGATAAGGTAACAGGTCCTGGGGTGGATAAATAATTGGTTAAACAACAGGAAACTGGGTAGGAGGAGATCCTGCACTGCTGAAAGAAAAGTCACCTAAGAGGTTTTGCAGAGTCAGTACTGTATAGCATCATCATAAGTGGCCTGGAAAAAGAGATAAGCAGTGAGAAGGCAAACTGCGCTGATGAAGTTTTTCAGGGTAGCAAGGATAAGGGCAGACTGCGAAAAATTGTAGAAAAGCTTTACGAGAATAAGAGCCTGAACAATGGCAAATGGCTTTCAATGTAAATAAATATAAAGCAATATCCATGGATTAAAACCAGTTTCACATATAACATGCTGGGCTCTGAATTGACCTATACCGGTCAGTAATGACATCTTGGGGTGACAACAGAAAGTTCCTTGAAAATATCAGCTCAGTGTTTTGGAAGAGCCAAGAAGTAAAGCAAAGATTACATTCCGTTAGGAAAGTAATAGAGACTAAGAAAAAATTAAACTTGGCAATCCATGCGGTATCCACACCTTGAACTCAATGTGCGGTCCCCATGTCCTCACCCCCAGAGAGATAAATTAGACCACAAATGGGTTCAGAGGAGGGCAACAACCACCATAAAAGCTTTACTGTGACAGCCATATAGGAGTCGCTGAGTAGGCTGAGACCCTTCGCTCTGGAGAAGAGCAATCTTAAGGAAGGCATTGTAGAAGTCTATAAAATCGTGCGTGATAAGGAGAGGGGGTGTGGACGGACTGCCTACTGTCTCTTTCAGGGAAAAATTAAAGCACCTCAGACAAAGCCAGATTAATCTATTGGGACCCAGACTCAAAATAAACAAAAGGACACAGATATTAACGCCGTGGGTAGTACCTCTGTCTCGTTAAAAGACTTTGTGGGTGCAAAAACTGTATGATGTTTCAAGAAGCAGCTATACCAGACTTTGGAGAAGAGAACCACAGAAGGTTACTAGGTAGTCAAACTACATCAAGTGGGGGAAATTACCTGAACTGAAAGTAGCTGTCATCAGGAGAACATTAGAGTAAAAGTGTCATAGAAGTTTGTACCATTGCTGTATTTTCCCTAAACATTTTACCATTGCAACTGTCAGATAAACGGTACTACATTGATAGACCGTCTCAAACTATAGTATCGTTTTATAGTAATTATGCCAAATCTAATAGGAGGGAACTTAGGCCTTTCTTTTTCCCCAGCATCTGACCTCTTACTTTCTACTATTCCTCCCCTTCTGACCTCCTACTTCCTAATTCTTCAATTAGCTGCATAGCCAAAAAAAGCACTCTAACTGCCTCACCCTTGGACAGATTATAGGCTGCTATGACTCACTATTGTCGCAAGGGTCACCTCCATTAACAGCTCTCTGTTCGGGGGTGGAGCAGAACCTGGCGGATGAAGGTGTCTTGGTAGGTGCTAACACGGCGCCGGGTTCCCTACCACATCGCACTCTGCAGTACCTCAAGTCTAGAGAGTCATGGGGACTCAAGAGCTGTCGTTAGTTCAGAATCTCATCACTGAGCAGTTCCTCTGTCTTCAGGTCATGCCACAATCTGGTGATCAGTTTATAATAAATAATACACTTTATGACACTATTGCTTTCCTTCTGGAAATGAGACTACCAGGCTAGGCTGTCAGATGATGTAAATTGGCACAGCACACCAAGTTAACAGAGCTGTTTAGATGGGCATCAGTAAAGGTTATGACCTGAAAATTGAACACACTCGAGTCTGGACTGATGTAGGTTTTATTAGCAAGGGGAAAAGATCAAAGTTAATTTGGAATCTGCAAGCACTGACTGAACGAAGAACGAATCCAGACAAAACTTAACACAGGGAAAAGAATTTAAATGTATTTTATTGTTGAGAGTTAAGGGC
Organism: Elanus axillaris; assembly: GCA_026212715.1. NCBI lineage: Eukaryota > Metazoa > Chordata > Aves > Accipitriformes > Accipitridae > Elanus > Elanus axillaris. Next base: position 5,905,864 of record JANZLQ010000025.1, on the reverse strand, counting down.
CAGAAATACTTTCATCTTCACCAATCAACCAAAGGAAAGCTAATGATGCCGTTTAGTTATGTGTTCCAATACTCTGGTTACTTGAGAAAAAAACACTTCTCTTCTTGCATAGTACAAGGGAAATTGTTCTATTCTCAGTAGCTGTCAACAAGAATAAGCAGGAGCAAGACTGAAGTACAGGATACTCCATGCATGCTTCAGAAAGTCATTTCTCTTTTGAACCAAAAGATGTCAGACTGGATGAGTCGAGATACATCAATGCTCAAAAACTGATCTGAAGGCTACAAAGACTAGTGAGCTGTTGTCTATTAAATGAGATTAGAAAACATGGGATTTAACTTTAGATAGGGAAAGTGGGTCCGGGAAAGGGTCACTATCAATGTATCTCCATTTCCTACATTTTGGCACTAAAAACCCACAACACCGAGTATAAAAAATAACCTCTCCTATGTTGACAAAGCTACAATTTAAACTTCTTCAAAGGGTGTGTTTCTAAAGGGAGTTCATCCGATCTCCAGACTATAGTACTTGACTGTGGTTAGTTGCAACGGTGATACATTTTTGATTATTGTTAGGTTGTATTTACAGTCCTGGTTCTGTTCATTTTAGGTTGTACACCCACCCAGGTAGGAGGAAGAGCAAGGACAGATTGCAAAAGAGTACAATGGCATTTCTTGTACTTCTTCAGCAAACCAGACAACAAAATTCAGGTAGGAACATCTCTTTTTCTTCGACTAAACACACATAATGCAAGGAACCAGACTCCGCTTCCAACTACCCAGCATCAGCCGGGGTATAAAAGAGCCATACTGACTCTGGGACTCATTCCTTGTTTCCAAGGACCTCCTAGAGAAACGGTTCCCAGCCAGTGAGGCACAAACATGCTTCAGATGAAGTGTGGAGGCCAAGCTGATAAGCTCTGCTGGATACTTGCAGGCTCTGCAGATGATTAGAAGGCAGCAACAGCAGCAGCAGCCTTGCAATCTGAGCAAATCATCAAGCGAAGAGAAATAATTGCTTGAAACATTGCAGCTGAGCCTAACATGAGAAGTTTGGCAAACAGGCTTGGAATCAGTGTCCAAGAAATACCTCGTTCATAGATGGAAAGTGCAGTATTACACTCCTTCTGGAGCTCTAAGACACCCAGCTTTCTCAGCTAATGTGGCACCTAGGCTGGAAATAATATCCTCCCACAGGGCCACGATGATCACTACTGAAATCAGCCAGTAAATAGACAATATTACATTTTCAGAAATGTTAATCAGCCAGCACTTTCTAGTGATCTCTGTAGAACATGCTGAATTATCAACAGTTTTGAAAATCAGCCCCCAGTACACTCTATCGCCACATCAGGTATCTCTCTCATCTATACTGCTAGTCTCATCTCTTCAAAAATTATGGTCCGGAAGACAATCACTTAGTAGATATCAGTAGAACACCTATTAGAACACATACTGCATTCATCCTTCCTAGCAATACTGCTTTCTACATGCCATAACCTGTGTTGGCCAGATTTAACTCTCATCTCCATCACCATAAATTTGGAGTCACTCTGCAGAAAAAAAGAAAAAGGCAGCCAGTCAGGACTTACAGTGCCAATTTGCTCCTCTGTAACACAAAAATTAAAGAGGGATTAGACATCAGCTATATTGCTTATTTGACCAGCCATCTATCAGGTAAAAAAAAAAAAAAAATAAAAAAAAAATCAGTTGCCAAATCATTGTAACTGCAGTGTGAGTTTCAATTTCTATTACAATTCTAAGAATAAACTGTCAACAAATGTTGTTACCAAATACCAGCAAACTATGTACCAAACAATGTTTGGTAAAGCTTGACACATTATAAAGTTGTAAGTTCTCCAATACATTTCACAACAGCATTCAACAAAAACATTTTTTAGTAAGATTTTATTTTTGGGTTGACATGGAAATATGAAGATTTATGTAGAAAGCTGAACAAATTACTTCTAGAGATGTGTCAGGTGGGCCATTAACTTTCAACTATGAAAAAGATATTTAGCAGATAGAGTGTACAATAGGAATATTAACCTGATACAATGCCAAAGTTTTTTGTGCCTTAAGCGAAATGAATTAGCAAAGTAAAACCCATAAGATTTGTTATTCCAAATCTGTTGGTATCACACAAATTGAAATTTACAGGAAATCACTACCAGATTTCTGTAATAAATATGGTCCTATACACCGATAGCAGTAAGTACCTTCATCCACATCTTAAAATCTGTTATGCCTCATTAGAAGTACTCCACATTATGTCATTTTCATAAATCTTTTTGCTTGTTTTACATAAGGATACTCAAAGAAAATCACATAGTACCTCTGTCTAGACAGCCTTTTTAAAATATACATGTATATCTTGCATCCCATTGAACACTATTTTACCTTTGCTTTGGCATGCTTCTGCCATATTTTTCCTATGTTTCTGCCATACTGAGTAGTACTAGCAAGTACTGTTATTTTCTGATAAACATTAAAAGTTCAGAAAAGGAAAGCTATGTAACAAAGCCACACAAATACTATGTTAGGCTATGACTTAATAATGAGAAGATATGTTCAGCAACAGAATGCTCAAATCTTGCATAGCAAAAGCAAGCTACTCTCCCGAGAATTCTGCGAGGTCTGCCCGTTGCTCAGAGGCTAAGGATGCTCAGGCCAAATCTTTCCTATAGGTTAGGCACCGCAGTCCTTAGATATGCCCTGTAATGCATTTATACTCGAATGTATTTCCTTCTATACGTCATGATGGCTACTCATGAGCGCTAAGTTAAAGCTTTCTGAAATCAATGGGGAAAAAAATAATATCTCTTTGCACTTAGTGTTAGTAGGGCCTGCGGAATCTAGGCATCATTTTTAAAGCCCTGATAGAGTCACACACTTAAGCTCGCATCTTAAGTGGCTACTTTAAGAGCATTCACAAACTGAACGTACAGAAAGTCATTCCTGTAGGGAAAACTCCTATTCTGCTCAGGTTTGAGTGCCTTAGCAGGGTGTGCTTCTAAGGACTTCAGTGACTGCGTGCGTGAGAAAGAGCCCAGGACTCGGTCTCGTAACAGAAACTGCTACAGCCCCCACTGCCCTCTCATGACTGGCATCGCGTTAACGTACATGAACAGTTCAGAGGCGGTCACACATCAAGTGGTATCATTAAACCTAAGTTTTTCAGAAAGGATAAATCAGGATTGAGATCAAAAGCAAAAAAGAGGGGGGGGTGGTTTGCCTTTTTTTTTTTTTTTTTTACTTGTTTTGGCAGTCTTCAGTAAACAGTTGTCTTAAGCAAAACTCTGGTCCATTTGCAGGGGGCATCACAGAATCTATCTGTTTAATACTGACCAGAAGATGCTTTTTGCTCTTGGCATGCAACAGGGAGAGTATTCTGAGATGAGAGGTTCAGATTTATTCTGCAAAACTGGGAGCAAGAAAAACAAGCAAAAAAAATTTAGCAGATTTAAGCAGTAATTGGCAAACAATGAGAAACGAGCAGGCTAAGGCATGGCAATAAATTAACCGCATATTTTGGTTTACTAAAGAAACAATACAGAAAATTATGTCTTTGCCTTCCATTACTACATATCCTTCGTAGCATTTATATTACACAAATATTGTATTTGTGGTCAAGGATAATTTAAATGCACTGTAACACCTTTAACCATAAAGTGCTTTGGTCAGATCAAGATCTCATTTACACAATTTTGAGAGGATAGCACATACTACTGATTCTTTGTACTCCCACTGTAATTTATCTTGGCTACTCTCTTCTATTTCCTTACACTCAAATGATGATCTTGGTAATACAGGATCTATCTTTTTCTTCTGTGTTTATTTAGAACACACTGGATTCTCATCTGTCATACGCCCCGACAGTAGTATAAATAGCAGTAACCACATAGATCCAGATCTGGTTATATAACTTCTGCACATGATGTTAAAACATTAAAAATATAACTTTATCATTCACTGTTAAAAATATTGAGTGGGGCTTTTGCCAAAAAATTCACACATCAATCACAGATAACCGAGCAGATGTTTTGGCTGAAACAGGCTTCAACTGGGACGTTCACACATATGCAAAATGACCTCTTAATACTGGTAAGATATTATGATTTTAGAGTTTTCTTAAATTTTGTTTCAACAAAGACTGTTAAGTAAATATTTGCAACATATGTTAGCTCTTTTCAAATATTTATAGAGATGGTTTACAAAAAAAAAATACAACTAATTGCAATGCTTTCTTTTGACTAAAAGCACAAACACACATACACAAGTTTATATAACTCTGAAAGGCTAAAAAGTGCCTTAATTCCCCTGAAGTTGACACGTTAGTACAGAGAGAGATGTATACACATGCACAGTATACATACACACAGTTATATATATATATATATACACACACATATATATATACGCCCAAATTAGAACCCCCTGCTTGAACTTTGACCCTCCAGGGAGACCGCCTTGGTATTCAAACCTTCTCCTCCTGCCCCCACCAAAGGAAAAAGCAGCATTTGGGCTTCCCACAGAGCAGGATGTGAATATAGAGGGTAGCACCGAGAGCGAGTCCTGAGCAGGAGCATCACGTTTTGTCACTCTCTAAGGCAGCCGCTGCTGGTCCCCTCCCTGTGATCCATCCCACACCTCATCTAACAGGCTCCCAATTCACGCAGGCAGTCGGTGGGTTGCCATTTCATGGTAATTCAGGCTGGTGTAAGTCACAGAGGTGGTGGTCCCAAATTCCTCCCTGCCCTTAGCCATGTGGTTACCCACTCACACACCCCCCCGTGAGCCAGGAGTCACATTTATATAACTGGGTAGTGAGTTTCTTTAGCGAGATCAGTTCCCTGAAAACTAAATCCTAGTTTTAAAGAGCAATTAATTTTCAGCTTGATCCACACAGTGAGTGATCAACTCCTGGCAGCACTGCAAGACAGAGGACTGTGCAAGACACATTGCTCGAGGCAGGAAAGAGAGGGTGGATTCACAGAATCCCTAACTTGGATCAGCCTGCCCTGCGCTATCAGCAAGCTTGCAAAAATGCAAACAGCAAGAAGAAAAAACTTTTGTTTGACTCAAATTTAATGTCCAATTTTTTTTTCTTTGTCTTTTAAATGTCTGGTTTTGAATAGCATTTAGGCAAATCTCTTCTTGAAACAGCATTTCAAAACAGCCCAGAAACCAGAAATGCATTCTATAAAAAAAAGGATAAACAGTCTGTTTTTCTGAAACTTCGGGGGTTTCTCCCTGAAATTAATCATTGAACTGGTATGAAACCCCAAACACTTTTGATCAATCATAAAGGTATTTTCCATTAAAATCTCACTCCAGTACACTTTGTCTGCCTGTAATTAACCGGCATACATCAATTTCTAGTCATGATGTATTTGTCAAACCCAGCTTTTTAGAGAACAGTAATATTAAATTTATGGAAGCACTGCACCTTTTGACATCAACGGAACAAAAGAGATTGGTAAGCAACATTTAATAACTAAAAATTACAAATAATTTGATTTGTATTTACTTTATGATTAACAACTCAAGTTTTATAGTTTATAAAAAGCAGTCTATAGTAAATACAGCTATTACTGTTACAGGCAAGTGGCAGAATAAAGACACAAATTCACCGAGAGGAAGAAAAGCTGAAGAAGTGTAGAGGGTGTGTGCAGGGGGAAAAAAAATCCTGTTGAGAACAGAAGCTGTGGGAAGCACATTCTCAGTTGTGAGAATTAACTGTAAAGATTAATACAGATATGCTGCTACGAGACAGCTTCCCATTTTTCATTCTCATTCCCCTTCACGTGAACGCTTTCATACATTTTTAAACCTGTTTGCCAGTGAAGAGAGTTAGCATTCACCCCATTCTCACCTCCACTTTTCTGTTGTTTTCTGTTCAACAATAAAAGACATGAAAACTGGAAACCAGAAGTACAAGGAGCCCAGTCGGTACACCAGGGAGCACAGGGACAGGACGTCCCGTCCCCACTGATACCTTCAGATCCAGGATAGCTTTTTGCCTAGTTATGTTTTATTCCTGTCTATCCTCACATATTTAATGACATGGGAGCCGTGTTGACTTTAAGTCCTACTCCTTCTAAAAATCTGACATTTCACAGCAGTTTTAGCATTGACACAGAGAAAGACACAAGTATGAATCTTGCCAAATGTTCAGCCTAGCAGTCAGTCTTCAGAAGTGCTGCTACTTCAGGGAACCAAAGGGAGGGAAGCCGCAGAGGGAGTTCACGTGCAGGAGGTAACAGCAGCTCCTCGAGCTCCTGCCATTCCTCTGAACGAGGTGACAGGGCTGGGGAGGCAGCTGAGAGCCGGGATCAACTTTGTTCTTCAAAGGTGCCTCCCCTTTATACTGATTACATGAGCACACGCGCAAATACAGGCCCTCATCTCAGAAATGGAGAGTAGTGGGCAATATGAATTTACCCGGTCCTGTTTCTACTTGAAAGAGCACTTAGGTTTGTACTAAGGAAATGGCCCTCTTGCTCTTGGATTTCTTCCACCTTCCCATCTGTTTTCAAGGCTGCAGGTAGCAGGAAGATGCCCACTGCCTCACTTCCCGGATTTGGCTTACAGCTTTTGAGGTATAGCTCCTTGGCTACACTTATTATTGTGATTTTAATTACACTGCGGTGCTCCGTAATTATATGTCAATTATGTACTTTGATAATTACCACAGATGCATACAAGTGAAGGAACACATTTTAGAGCTACCTATTAGTCTTCCGTGGTACTTAAAATTCTACATTAACAGAATTGGTTTTACATTATAATTACATTTACATCTTTTATGAAATAGTGGAATTTGAGAATTAAGTACAAGGAGCACAGTACATTACTACAGAATAGCTATACTGATATCGGGGGGTGGTATCAATCACTATATAATAAACTACACCTACTTTTTAATACTAAGATGAGCTGTCTTTAATAACATAATCCAGCAGATCTCCTGATATGTGGGGTTTGTCCTACCAGGGAGCAAGTCTGATAATGCTAGTAGAGCATTATGAAGATCTGGAAATAAACAACAATTTCCAGCTGGATCTTGGAGTGTTTAAAAAACATTCTTTGTGCTGACTTTTCTGCAAAGAGACTGGCCAGTTGGTGGCCAGATGTGACACAACAGCCCTAAACCAACAAATACTTTCCGGCAGAGTCACTTGTGAACCGTGGCTCACAGGTGAAAAACAAACTGGGATCCCTTGTGGTGCGAGCTGTGACCTACGTCGTTACCACGGTGCTCTCAGATGCCTCCTGCAACAGATCAGTTGAAAAGTAAAGCGAGTCCTCTAATGAGCAAACTTCGGTGCCTAACCGAGGCCGAGCTTTGCCAGCTTTGGGTGAGCCGTTTCTTAAGGCAAGTATTACTTTAAAACAGGAGAGAATAAGGGAGAAACAGAACTTAGCAGAGAAATCTTTGAGAGATAAGCAGTTATGAAGGATGAAGTCCTCATGTAATTAGCTGTCCCCAGATTTTCAGAGGAGCGGATGTCTTGGACATTACGACTTCACGTCACTGACTGTAACTGATGGACAGCAGGGAAGAGTGAAGAAGGACTGATGCCACGTAGCCTGCAGAAAGATAGACAGTCATACTGAGGAGCGGCAGGATCGCTACAGGTATATGAAGACGAAAGAGCATCACGGACAGAAACGGAGAATCCTGGACAGGGCAGTGGTGCGGTGGGAAGGGGACCGGTCCCGCAGAAGGCTGGTGAGAAGGTGCAGCGGGGAATACAGAGAGGCCAGAGATAGGTGAGCAGGTCAAGCACTGGTGAGGTGGAGCAGTTACCACGCATTGACCTGTGAAAGCCGAGCGGTGCCACTGGAGGCAGAGAGTAAACATTATCCAGGGAACTCGCAGACACCTGTGACAAGCAAGTAGGCTTGCCAGAGGTACAGGGCACTGCGGTGTACTGGCCTGGCCTGCAAAAGCCTGAAAGTACAGCTACGTAATAAAGAATATCATCTGAAATTTCCCAGGTCCCGCTATCCAATTCGCCTTGTGTTATGATTTAAAAGACCTTACAATGACTGGAAAAGATACTTCCAGCTGAGAACAATCTGATTACAGCCTGCTATATGGCTTATGCATCGCAGTTTCCTTTTTTTCCAGGATGTAGGCATTAGAAGAACCATGGTTTGTACAGAGAACCAATCTCATTTTGACTAAGCTGTAGTCGAAGGTCTTTTCCCCTCCACAAGTCCTAACCTCTGGTATGTTAAATGCTTATCAAGCCAAACCCCTTTGAGGGACAGTCTGCCACAGTACATAGCCCAGACAACACTGGAGAGAGGGAAGTGACCTCGGTTCTTGCAGAACAACAAGAGCCCTGCCTTCATCTACGTAGACCTGCCATGTCATTGTGGAAGGGAGAGGGGAACTTCTGTGAGCACTTGCCTGAACATATCGTAACTTTTTAACAATCCAGATGCCACCATGGTGGCTATGAATTATGACAGTATATTGAATTTTTTCTATTTGTTCTTTAAAAAGGAAAACATAAATGCAACTCTTACCAGATTGAAAAGGCAGCTTCCTGAAATTATTTTTAGAAACATGAAGTGCTGCAGCGTTCCCAAGTACCATACATCCAATAGTTCCCGCTGCTAAGAGTAACTAGATGCTCAACTTTTTTGAAATTAGAAACAATATTCAAAAGCTGCCATTCAGGTGCCATCAAACATATACACTCTCACATCGAAGTAAAATACGTCAGGGCCTTGAAAACCTTGCATGGTTTCAGATTTCTCCTGTCTCCCCTTGAATGACATTGTCACTCTGCAAATCCATTCATTAAAATTGGATCAGGCAGACCAACCCCCTCTCCTTCACCAAAAAAGTTAAGTGAGGTAGTATTTGGTTCCATAATGCTACCTCTGGTGATACAAATAGGCGGAGTTCTCGGGTAGCATGGCATTTGCACAGTAACTTTGTGCTGTACCCAAAATGGACAGGAAAACTGGACAAGAGTTTCACTGGAGAAGAATTGTATTTCTGCTGTTTCCAGTAGCCTAAACAGATCCTTTGACAGCTGGAAAATAACAGTGCACCCCCAAGCTATAGATTACCCCAGTCACCATCAGCACACTCCAAATATAAGCAAAAACAGGACTCCTTGTCAGCTCCCATACAGACCTGGCACATAGAGCAGTGAACCATGCTCTTCACTTCTCCCTCAACTTATATATATATATATATATATGAATATATATGTGTATATATATCTTTAGATTCTTGTCATCTTGCAGTAGAAGTGGGACAGTTAACTAATCTTTCCCTCTCCGACAGCTTCCCCCCACTAAACCTGTGCTCATCAACACACACAGTACTACCGAGCAGTTGGAGCTCAGCCCCTACCTAGAACTGCAAAGGATTTAAGAAACAGCTTGTGTTGAAGAGAACATTCTGATTTCTAAGGGAAAATTACTTTTTTTTTCCCCCTTTATAAACCCTTCCGCTCTTCTTGCTCAACAGCTTGAATATGAATCCAGTTTTCATTAAAAAAATGCCGCCCTCTCATACACAATGTAACGTTTTAAAATGTACACACCATAAAATGTCTAGTTGTGCAACCAGAAGGGAATAATTCCTTTCCTATAATGGCTTTCTTCCTGGAGAAATATGCTTGCCTGTCTAGTCATAATATCACGAGCAACAGATCTTATAATAACTTAAATTTGGACAGAATGACACACACAGCCATTAGAGTCATCAGCAAGACAAGATGACCTTAAAAGAGTCCAAAACATATGAAAAGAATCCCACAAGCCTGAGTCATTGTTTACGTTACCTTTCCCTGGATCTGCTAAAGGATAGCAAATTCCACCCCCTCACTCCGCACATACACAAAGAGTTGGGGGGGTTTCCCATAAGACAGTCCTATCCTTCAAAGACTAATTTCCATAGTCAGATACCCCCCAGCCTTTTCTCTGCTGGAATCCATTCCTGAATCTGAGACAGCAGAAGCTGGTGGATGCCACTTTATGGCATTCCCTTGGCACAGGTGCCACAGTACCATTGGTTGGTTGGTTGAGAGGATTTTTCTTTCCTTTTCACATACTTGCAGAGGTTTTTTTCTTCTTTTTCTTCTTTCTTTCTCTCTCTGACATTCAAGTTTTAATTTCTACCTCTTCTCTACCCTCACCCTGAGTTAAGCCATTCAAAAGTACATTGTCACTCCCATAAAAACGGGCTGGATTTTGCTCTGATTTGTGAGCTGAGAAAAAAGTAACACTGGACTGATGCTTACTATGACAATCCCCAAGCTCTGGACAGTGAAGGCTTTTCCATGGCCAGTTGCATCAGATGCCAAACGAGAAGCAGCAGAGATGGAAGATCCCTTTCTAAGAAACATTTGCTGCTTCACTTGAAACCGTTCTTTTGCCCTGCGGTGAGAAGGCATGGCACCTCTGGTTTGCGCTCCCTGGCTCTGGAAGAGAACTCTCTATCTGCTCACTGGAAGATGTGCCCCACTCTCATCTTCCATAGAAAAAGAAGTGTCTCAAGAACGCCTCCTATTCCCTGTTTTTTCCATCAACATAAGCAGAATTGATTTGTCTCTCTCATTGTTGTCCTTGTTTCTCATTTTTTGTCTCTGAGACACAGAGGTTTCAGACAGAGAATGCCTTTTAATCTGCTTTCATACAGGCCAAAAAGCATGAGGGAAGAACAAAAAGGTGCCATCTTAGCTCAAATCTTTTATAACAACAACATAAACCAGTACATAAATTAATGTATATATGTATAAAACCAACATATTAAAAGCAGGGAGCACTTATCTACAGTGTTGCATCTACTCCCAAGTGGAATTCTCAACGTCTCTCACTTACGCAAAGGAGTTGCAGGCAGACCTCCCTCCTGTCCTTTATACGAAGTGTGAGATTATAACTAAGAAGCAATGCCTCCAAAACCAACAAAATCGTACGGCAACTATTTAATCAGCAGAAATGCAGAAGTGACAGCTCCTTTGGTATCAGAGATACCTGTAGGCCTGTTTGCTGCTATAGACAAAGCAGGCAGTTGCCTAGGGACAGCAAAGCAAAGGCAATCCCATCTCCCCCGCAAAAGAATCTCTGAAATTCAGGATTTTTTCTTCTGCCAAAAAACAGGTTGCGATGCATCAGGCAGCAGGTACTGGAGTTGAGGCAGTCCTCACCCAGCGCCTGTAGGAGCTGATTCCTCACCCCAACCAACAGCAGCATGATTTCTGTCCTTTGAAAGGTCAGAAACGCAACAAATCCCAGGACCAAAATCCCCAAACCGTCTCATATTTTACTACTTTATTTTCATGAAACTACTATTCAAGCTGCGCTGGCCTAACCAGCTTACAGAAATTATCACTACTTCAGCCTCCGAGTCTCCTCCGCAGGCACTGCAGCTACCGCAGCATCGTCAGTGCAGCGCAGCATCCCTCAGGGCTTCCTGGATTGCTCTCCAAATTATCTCCATGGATTTAATTTGCAGATTAAAATTTCTGACGCAAACAAGACCACTGATAATTAAAAAACAAACCAAGCAGATAATTTTGTTACTTTTCATCCCCTCTCCCAGCTATGCCCTCGCAGAGATGTATAAGCCATTTCTGTGGGCTTCTCATCTACCTAGCAGTTTGTAGAAATGGAACTAGTTCTTTCAGCAGGTGACAGAACTCACCATGGGACACAGCAAAACGAAGACGCAAATTTGGGAGGCTGTTTGCCATTTCTACCAGGCAAGTCTGATAGAAACAGCATTATGTAAAAATATATGTAAAAATAGGGTGCTTCTTGCCCAGCTCCCATTGTAAATACCACCAGAATGCACACCCCAAATCTGCCACCATCTGAAATTTAAGATACTGATGCCTCTGCTTCCCAACCTGCAGACAACTGATGAGATTTATCACTGCTGGCCCAAAACCTCTATAAATGTTATTGATACATACAGGCCCATTTTTGTACATCTCTTCAATTTTCACTAAATCCCTTGGAAACCATTTTGACTAAGGTACCCAATAGCTGAGCATTAAGTGTCTGGATGTTAATTAAAATACACAAAGCGAGTCTGCCTGCCCATTCAGCTATGCAAGTCACAACATAATCATTAAAAAACAGGATTCATAGAATGGACTTTTCAACTTTGACAGCACAGCCATTGTACCTAGCCATCTGTTATCATGCACCATTATTTTAATACTAATTGAACCACACCTAACTCCCATGGGGTTACTCCAAAATCCTCTCTAAAATGGAGACATAATTTCCTCTTAAATAGTTAATCAACTTGTCAATATTTTCATCACATCCACTTCACTATCACTGAAAACCTTGCCTTGCCTGTTCAACTTTAATTTTATAAGAGCTGTGTATTACATTTCAGCCCCATATAAGTAACATACAGGAGCAGAACATGTTTTAGCTAATTAATGCTTCTGTAACTAGAGTCGTTGAAAAATAACCATCAAATATTTATATAATTGGTACACTAAGAGGCCCCGAAAGAAGTATTGCCTTGTTCCGAGCACTGTACTAAGAGAGAGTGAAATACAAAGTCCAAAGACCTAAAGCACAAAAGACCCCAGACTGCTTCCTTCCAATACTACATTATTCTGTATGCATTCTCATTGGCTTCCGGAGGTCTTCATTAACATGGATAAAGGTCTTGGACTCATATTAAATTTCCCTCTCCTTTTAAAATTAATGTTAGCCACTTTTAAGCTTTCCTCTGCACTTTAGATGAAGGAATGTTTTGAGACAACTATAAGAGTCAAGCTGAGTACCTGCAAGAGGTCTCACGTACTAAGGGCATGAGATGCTTTTCTTGGAATTCTCTGCAAATCACATTGATAGATTTTGGAAAAAGACATCATGTTTTCAGGCTCTTAATTACTACTGAATTAAGCAATATCCATAACCTTTTAACAAAAAATTGAAGTATTTTATTACAAAAAAAAATATGTTTTGTCAAGGTTAAAAAGGTTTATCCAAATAAATTAAACTCTTGGCCATTGAAATTCTACTTTTTCACAATGCAAAGTATTAACATTAAAATAAGCTACATATGACATAAATGTGATGTTAGGGAATATAGCAGACCCAAGAAAATTACTCATATAACAAGAATATTGATGGCACTGCTCAACAGAATCATCCTCAGCTAGAGGTGGGGGTAGGAGGAGATAGAAAGAAAAAGCCCCTCTGCATTGAATAATTTACTATGATATTATTTTGGCTACTCTTGTCCTTTAGAGCTGACAAGATAAAAGTTAAAGCCTTCTTCCAGTGGCAAATGGGGAGCACCTTAGTGTGATAAAACAGTGCAATTTAATCCCATAGATAAAAACTAGCTGCAGCACTGTAAGATTTTCTTTGCTTCAGGTTGGGGCGGGGCATTGGTTGGTTTG
>JANZLQ010000025.1:5871546-5892453 GCA_026212715.1 Elanus axillaris | reverse complement strand
GTTTGGGGGGGGAGGTTGTTTAGGGGGGGTGGGAGGTTTATTTGTTTGGTTTGGGTTTTAGGTTGGGGGTTGGGGTTTTTTTTTGTTGTTTGTTGGGTGGGGTGTTTGTTTTTTTGTTTCGGGTTTTGGGGGTTTGGAGGTTTCTGAGTTTGGACATTTTGGGGTTTGGGTTGGGTTTTTTCCCAAAAAAATTCAAAAACATGCTTTTGAATATCAAGCAGAAAAAATCCACTCCCCATCATCAGTAATGCTGTTATCAACAGTACTGCTTAGCCGATTCATTGAGAGCCTTAAGGACTTCCTTGCCTCAAAGTGTAACGCAGCCAACAGAGTTTAATGAGACATCCTTAAAACTATGCTAGCTCTAAAATTCAAGTTAGATGAGCTTCTTGGAGAGTAATTTACACTTGGCTTTAAAATTGTCATCATCTTCCCCTTAAAAGATATTTTCATCTCCTAAATGGTATTTAGCAAAGTACATTTCATTTCCAATGTGCCTGAAAATGATCCTACTTTGTCAGAATGCCAAGGACCATCTCCAGTGTCTTCTTATTCTATTCCTATTATACTTTGCCATACTTAATACTAATTGAATACAGTACAAGTTGCATTTGAAGTCATTAAAGCAGCAGCACAACTCAAATTTAAGTGAACTACTGGTGCTCCACATTAGATGAAACACACCAATCACTTTCTCCAAGAACAAAAAACCAAAAACAAAACCAAAAAACCCCAAACAAACAAACAAAAAAACCCCACCAAAAACACCCACCAAACCCTTAATCCCAAGAAGTGTCTGCAATGCTAATAGTATTCATTGCCCTTCCTGAGAATCAAGGTGGAATATTTGAGGGCACTCTTAAGGTGGCACTATCTTAGGGAATTTTTTGTGTATCCGATGTGACATTTGACTTGCCCCACCAGAGTTAAATAGGGTTTATTTGGAGACGACTGTCATGGATTTGGCAGCCAGCTCACAAGAATAAATGTGACCCACTGGCATTCCTTCACAGTTTACAAAGACATGCCAAAGTGTCTGGGTTCTGGCACATACATCTGGGAAAAAGAGTTTTACTGTACTTTTAATTATGTTACTTTGAAGCAGAGGAAGCAAATCCTGCGAATGCTTAACACCATGCAGATTAGCATAAGTGTTTACAGGATCTGTGTTAGTGGGGTCTATATTAGTCACTATGTAATACTGTAAAATACAAGGTAGTTAATTCTACATACACATGCAAGAGTCAACACTGGGCTTATTTTATCTAACTTCGCAGACTGGTCAAACAGGCCAGTCACAGATGCAAACATTATTTTTACTCACAAAAAACTATGCAAAACAGTAGTTCTGTGTTGCTATGCTGCTGTCATCAGACACGAATAGGGAGTTTCCTCTTCTGTCCTATTCTTTCCACCAAATATCACTTCCATATAACCATAAATTTTGCTAATTCAGTTGTTTTCATGGACACAGGCTATACTGGACCACCCAGAAGTTTTGATCTGAAGAGAAGATAGCCAGCCAAAGAGCTCCTTAAACTTGATCTGCCACTTGTGGCCTCTGAGACACAGAACATCAAGACTGAAAGTTGGTGGTGGCAGCATTTGTTATAACATATGAATAGATGTTACGGATCAGGTATGACGTCACCAGGGAGTGTGGTAAGAAGGCTGTCAAATCTCATTACGACCATGTATTATCATGGGTACTCAATGTCACATTAGAGGAAAAAGTTGTAACATTCAACTTCATGCCCACTTCTTTCATTGTGCACTTTGTCTTGGACATGCAAAATAAAAATGTTTAAAAACAGGAAAACAACAAAAAAAACCACACGAAAATTATATTAAGAGACAACAAAGTTTCTCTGGAGGACAGAAATAACAAGGGACAGAAAGTAATAAGGAAGTTGAAAACTAGTCACAAACTTCCTTAATTGACAAATGACAACTGGGTGACTATGGAGGCAGACCATAATCTTGCCTATTTTCCACATATTCAAAAAAAAGTAATACTACCCTCTCCATATACAAATTATCTATCTTCATTTATTTTCTTGCCTATTCTTTTACACAATGAATTGACAATACAAATGAGAAAGGTGTTTGTCCCTAGTTATTCAACATATAACAGCCATATTCACATCATATGTTAACAAACATATAACATCATGGAATTTCCCACTTTTTCAAAAAGCTAGTTGTAGAAATAAAGATTTTTAAATTTCATAATGCTACCCTGTGTTCCTAGAGACAACCTTCCTAACGGCTAAACAATTTTAGCCTACAAAAGCAGCTTTGAGAGGAGCTCCAATACCATGTGATGTTGGTAGACTGAGTAGCCTGATGCAAAAGATGTTGTGCTTAGTTCATTTAGGTAAATCTTTAGGTAATTTAGGTAAGCTTTACAGTCTTTACAAGGTAGGGTTAACTGAGATCATGGATTAAGCAACTTTCCAGCCACAAGACAGATGCTTGTAGAAGTCATTAAATGCTGCATCAGCTGTATTACTCAGTGAACACATCCTTCATGGCTCCCACAATATCAGTAAGAAGAGGACAATGGCTTTATCCCTTTTTGGGGTGGGTTTGTTGTTGTTGTTGTTGTTCAAGCAATGGGGTTAACAAGAACCAGAACCACATCAGCCCTATCAAAGTTAATTTTTTTAGCTGTATAGCTACTATAGGCCACCTAGACAGAACAGAGCAGAGATGTTTATTAAAGACCACAGACACAGTAGATACCCTTTTGCCCTTTTCCTTTCTATTGCTACCGTTTCAAGTAAAAACTGATCCTGTTTCAGGAAAGAGATTGTGTTCAGGATATCCTGTTGTTCTTAAATGAATATTTTTCTTTGCAAGACTGTATGCAGATGACATAAGGAAGAGAAACCAAGGCCTGCTCTAACCCAAGGGTCCAAAATTGGAATCCCTCATGCAGCGGCTGCAGCCACAGAGGGCTGGTTTGAGTTACCTTCGCAGCCAGCCCTCTGAGCGGATCAGACTCATCTTAGGACCTGCTCCAGAACATATGGCAAGAGATATGTATTAGAGAATACATCTCAACTTCCAATAATATTATATGAAAAAGATCCACTTGTTATACTAGCACTGAAAGAAAAAAAAAAAAAAAACATGCATGTTCTGCGTAAACCACTAGAAATGTCATACTTGAATGTCCACCGTGTTATACACCAAAAATACAGCATGCTGTGATTAAGACTGTTCTGAGTTTAATGAACCTATAAACACATATTTTTCCCAGGACTAAAATCAGTTGTTCTCATATCAGCTCAACTTACAATTGTAATCAACTTATAAGGCCAGCTGTACCCTTCACATGTGCCTGATCGCATGTTCTATGAAATTCACAGCAAGATAACAGACAGCAGCTTCAGCATGATTTAACAGGAGTTAACTAACAGAAGAAAAAAAAAAAAACAAAACAAAACAAACAACAGTGAAGTGAGAAAAAGAAAAGGAATTAAAAGCCACATGTCTTGGGCAGGGAAGAAAAAGGATAACGCATAGTCCCTTCCAGTTTCTCAGGAGATTCTGGAGGGAAAAACACTTTCCCCTTTTGACTAGACACCTTGTGTGTTACGAGGGCAGGAGTGACTGCGTACGGACACGTATACAGATAGAGAATTGATGGGATTGCATTTTCTGTAATTTTCAAAATCAATTATTTTTTCCTATAAAAGAACTGGTCATGAAATGATTTCATCAGAACTCTCCAGTCCATTTACAAAAAGCCTTTTCCTCTTGAGAAAGAAAATCTTGACAAGAAGTTTTTTCTTGATCAACTCTCTGTGACATCATTTATTACATTGTCTATTATTTAAAAGCACATGTCATCACTTGGAAGGGGTCTGAATCAGAATTTGAATCCAGCTGGACTTCGGGTAAGTAATGAGTCAAATAAACAAATCCAAATCTCCTGCTAGACTTTTCAGGTTCTGATGAAATTCAGAACTGAAAGAAGCCTCCAAAAAGAGTGGTTCTCATGGGTTTTATGCAATTTGGTTATAAAAATCATCATAATAAGATAGTCATGTGTTAGCAGTATTGAACCTTAACGCCAATGCTTAGTGTAAAAGACTCAGGATCTGAAATCATTACTTTCTGTTGAGTGCATGGATGGCTCAGCCAGGCTGTACAGTGAAATATAACTCATAACCACCTGCAACTCAGCAAACTGAGCAAGGAAAATGTTAAGAGTCAAAAGGCCTTTCTATTTCTTTCTATTCCTGCCAGTGATTTCACATGCGTACAGTATGCCAAGTCAGCTAGACTTAAATTTTTAGATGCAATCTGCGATTTGGTCCACATTTTGAAAGTGTTGACTGGTTGCACTGAAAGCAATATGAGCTGTAAGTTCTCAGCACCTCTGAGAAGAAGCCTCAAGTTTCTTAAATTTGGTGTCAAAAACAATAGAGCACCTAAAACTAGAACCCAGTGGGGACTTCCCTTTAATGGATATAAATATCTGTGGCTTTCAAAGAGGTCCAGAGGGACAGTACAGCACTCAGTACATCAACATGGGATGTGGAAGACCCATGCTCAATTGACTGACTGGCTGCAGTCAAATAACCCAACCACAGCTCCCCACTGATATGACCGTAGCGCTATCCAACGTCATGCACATGTGGTGAGAATAAATACATTAAAGGCTGGGAGGTTCTGCTGTTGAAGCATAGGAGCTGTTATTTTTGTGGGTGGAACGAAGAAATGACACAAAACTTACGTATAACTGGGAAGAAAACTAAGAGTGACCCTAAAAATCACTGAGTTATTCTGAGGAAATATGAAATGTCTTAAGAATGCTTTGTATTTCAGCAAATTACTTAAGAGACCCTTTCTTCATTTTAATGATATTAAAATGTAAACACTTTTTTTTTTTTTTTGCAATAAAAGTGTTTTCACTGCATGCCATGAGAACATTTAGGTAAAGAAATACGTTTTCTACTGAAGTAAGATTGAAATTGCTACTCAATAGTGCATTAAACAACAATAACAACCACACATTTCCCAGGCAGTAAGAACCAAGCAACAGAGAAACACCCCTGCCATCTTCTTCTTGGCTTCACACCATATTTTAGGCATGCATAAAATAGCTTGTACAACATATTTCTGCAGATCCCTAATTGGGGGTTGCCGTGGTGGCAGCATTTGACCCAGGGATGTTCAGTACTGAACTACTGTTCAGCAGTAACAAGCTGTCTTCAGGATTATCTCCTCAAGCTGGCCATGGGACATAGCTCCAGGACACCCTACACTTGCTATGGCTGCAGAAGTCACGATGGGGGAGTCAGCGAGGCTATGTTAGAAGAAAAGCAGCGCATATTCTTATTTTTAAGAGACGGCAGGTGTGTGATTTGCCTCTCAGTTAACATTAACGCAGGGCAGGAACAAAGGCAAGCTGGGCTGAACCTTAACGCATGGCCACAGCCGGGCTCCTGTCCTCCCCTCTGGGCACCGGCCACCGCCGGGCTGCCCCACCAGCATGGCCCGGTTGTGGCTACATCCTACATGTAGCCACCTCCAACACCAAAGTGGCCATTACCCATCAGAGCCCCCAGTGCTGCACATGAGGAGCAAGTCTCCCCACCTTACCTCAGGGTCTTTCTCTATCTCCAGCCCCGCTTCCACCAGGTTACGTTCGTACTCCTCCCGCTGCAGCCGCTTCTCCTCCTCCAGGGCGTCCAGCGGACCGAGCTCGATCATCTCCACCCCCGGCTGCTCTTGCGGGGCACGCCGGTCGTTGTCCTGCCGCTGTTCCTCAGCATGGCCCTTCCCCGTCCCTCCGTTCAATACCAGGGCCAAGGAGGCAGATCCACGCGTCGGCTCCGGTGAGCCCACACCGGGCAGGTGCCGAGCAAGGCGTTTTCGGTAGTGGTAGGCTAAGACGTAGTCAACCTTTCTCTTGCTGTCCCTGAAATGCATGCCGCTCAGGGACGCCTTGTCCACCACCCCTCCTTGTGTCCCGTCCAGGTAATTGTTTATAATCTGGGAGAGAAACACACGAGTCTCATAGACAAGAAAGTCAAAAAAAGCCCAAGAACAAGGCAGGCCGCGGGTCTGTCTCCACACGAGGACAGAAAGCTGTGCAGAGTCAAAATTGGACATCAACCAGGGTTAGGTATGACCTACAAACACGCACTCTGCAGACCAGATTAAATCACACTGACCTCCTCTAACCGTAAAAAAATGAGAGTGGCTAAAGATAGTGGCCTTCTCCCAACACATGGGATACCTACCTGATGGGCAGGTATGGAGGCACACGCGAACGTTGTCTCTCTGTCCTGCATGTACACAGACCAAACAGGAGAAGACACCCGCATTTTGAAATGGGATGGAGAAGTGAGAATAGGACCACATTACAGATTGGGATATGAGAAAGGATGTGCTGTGGAGCAAGGCTGGGCAGAGGAGGGAAGCAAAAAAACCGTGTGCAGGAAGAAAGAGAAGAAACTGATCTGAGCTAGAATGGGAGAAATATCCTCAATGTAGCAAAAGGGCAAGAAGCGTAGGGTTGGACAAAAACACTTTGGAAAATACCAGGGATTAGAGAGGATGTGCCCTGTGGATGGCTAACAATGCTAGCTGTATTTTAACATATTATGAAAAGACTATGTGACTGACCAGTAACACTGCAAAAGAAAATCAATGACTGAAACAATCCAAATGGCCTGTGTTGGGCTCAGTTGTCCCCTTGGACTCTTCCCTGCCTCCTCGTCTCCACTCTCTGAACCCTTCTGGGCTGAAGCTGCTCCAGTACTAACCCCCACCATCGCACCCCAGCCTGGACAGCAATCCTGCAGCACCCGTGTTGAACTCTGATACCAAATGTAAGGCATTCGTTTCCACTTCTCATTCACTAAGACAGCCCATATGTTTTCCAAAAGTGTTACTGACCACCATTTCCAGCTCAATGCTGTAGCTTAAAACCCTTCACAGAGCTGTCTACAGTGTCATTCACTAGAGTGACACCAGCCCTCCAGTGACTGGGGAATGAGACACAAGCAAACAAGTAGGGCCAACCTGATTCAAAGCAATAAGCCCATAACCTAATTCCAGACATTTACGATTCCCGTAGGTGGCTATACAAGCAAAATTTTGACAGGTAGCAAATACAGATTTCTTTCCCTACCTGCCCTTCCATTACATGCAGCGGTAGCCCTGAATGCAAAGTTAACCAAGCATGCTGTACGGCAATTTTCTCGTTTGTTAACACAGCACAGATTTCTGAAGGTATTATATAAATGTGCATATTATTATATACCCCAACATCTCCCAAATTCTTGTTTTTCATTGCTTTTCTTCACTTAGTTTCCCACAAAGTAGCTTTCAGTTACCGTATCACTAAATAAATCTTGGGTTTATATGCATACTACATCCTTCATTCTTTCAGGAAATTATCACCAAATAATCTGTTCTGCACATTACACTTATCACACACTTTATGTGTAAAGTGTGTATGTAGTCCCTTTAGGCATATCTAAACTTACACTCAGCACTACATTCTGGCAGAATACAAAACTGCTTGGGAGACAGCATTTTATTGCAATTCCCTATTTCCTAGTTAGATACATTTTCACGTAGTACTCACAGGCAGTCCATGCAAACCTCCTGGATCCATCTCTGCCATGGTGAAGAAAAACCCGTTGCAGATTTCTAGTCTCCTTTCCAGAGACTTTCACGCTATACAGCGCAGAAGTAATGATGTCACCACCACCAGGTCACTGGCACAATGGAGTGCATTAGCTGACTCTAGAGAAGATGAGCTCTAAGCATCCTCTCCTCCCTTACTGGCGAGTGTGGGCAGAAATTAGAAGCACAAACAAAATGTGGGAGAGGGAATAAGGAGGTTGGAGAACATGAAGAGTCACTAAGAGGTTTTCCTGTTTATTACCGTGCATAGCCAGCTGCCACATCCCAGCCACCTGAGAGAGCACCATAGCAACGTTTGATGTTGCTGGAGTTACACCGAATAGGATGAGGAGTTACAACACTGCCTCTCTCTCCCTCCCTTTCTGTTGACTCTTTTCCTCACTCTTGGCAGCTAAGTGCCATCCCCACTGTTATGGGTGCCTATTGCACAGAAAACAAATCAAAATTCCCACAGATTTCAGTAAGGACATTTTCTGGCCCTAAATTTGCACTGCTTTTCTCACCATGTGACATTCTGGCACAAGAAGACCTTATTAGGGAGGAACACAAATAAGTTGCAATTGCCAAAATGTCACCGAAGGAACTATCAAGATCTTTCCTCCCCTTTCACAGCCATTGTAAAAGTCAGAATCAGTGATTTAAATTACCATCTTCAGTCCCACTTTCATTGCTTCTTGAAGTTTCCAAGACAAGTAGCCAGCACACCAAGCGATATGAAAATGGGAAGGTAGGATAGGCATTTCATGGTGATTTTGTTCTAGTCCTCTCATAGCCAATATATCACTACAAACATAGCCCAAGAGGTGTCTCCTCTAACAACAGCTCTGCTCTGAAGACTGCAGAGACACTACTACACTCCCACTGTCCAATCCAGCCCACACTAACACCTGGGAACCTGCTGGCCCAGCGTTTGCACCGGGATGGCCAATTTAGTCATCAGCTTGCAGATCTTTTCCTACACCAGGGGTAATAGCAACCCCCTATTCCTGCTCTGAAGGATTTTGGCTAAAGTAAATAAAGAAAGCTTGGTGAGACCACTACAGTGGTAATTAGTTCTTGCTGTACACTAACAGAGCCTACTGAACTACCTAAGGCTGTAGTATCGGTCTACTTGCGTAGTTATTTTTCCCACTACAGCGTGGATTTGCATAACAAACAGGAATAGAGTGCACCATGCTCTGCTCACCCTGCTTCAAGCCTCTTCCTCATCTCAAAGGCATTAGAAGTAAGTCAATGAGCATAAAATCCTACTTACACAACTGCTGAAGGACTCCATGCAGCTTGGTGCTTCAAAAGCTCCGTTGATCCTGCTGCTGTGCAAGGAAGCCCGGTTTTGAGGAACTGTCAGGTATTTGCTGTTGTAGGCTGAAAAAGAGTCCCTTGCTGATTTTGCTGTCTTCTGTCCATTCAGAGTTGGGTGTGAGGAGGCTAGAGGAAGGTCTGGGAATAAGAGGTAAGTATTATTAAATAAAGCAGGTTTTGTGCAGGTAGTTTCCTACAGGAATGGGAAATACTGCAGTTAATAGACACTATTCAATTTCAGATGCTGTGCTTCAGTAAATAGAGAGGGGCACATACAACTGCAGAGGAACAACAGGTACGTACGTTCCCGCGTGAACTTCTGGGGAAGGGGGACCAACGATACAACCCTGCGCTTAGCTCAGCACTACCCCAGTTGGTCAACAGCATTTGTACTCCTGCGCTTCAGCCACGAGGTTAGGAGCTGGAATGCCGGTGCTGTGCAGACAGCTAAGCACCCTCAGGATGTGAGCAAGCTGAGTGTCTTCAGTGTCTGCGCCCTGGTTCTCTGGGTGCAGCTTTCATGCCAAATGGAAGTCAAATGACCGCAAACGAACTGAGTCACCTTTGCTTGCGGCTTACAATTAGGCCAGAAATGGACTCTGTTTCAGTTCTAGTGTGATGTGAACAAACCTAGTGGTACAGATCAGGTACAGATACAAACCTAGTGGTACAGATACAAACTTTTGGATAACAGTCATTCTCCACTGAGAACTTTTGGACATGTAATGGTGTCAAATTCTCATAAAGCACATCTAAGTTTACACCTACGTGTTTTGACTTGAGGGTTAACATCTTGACCGCTTTAGTTTTAAATGTGCTCCCCATCTCTTGTATTGACAAATTACACAGTCACAATGCAGAATAACAGAGGGTCTGGAGGGAGTGGGGAGCTCCATGTCACTCCCTGTTCACCACCACTGGAAAGCTGTATCTCTGCCATAGAGCAGGGTACAGCAACAACAGAATACGAGAAGAACGCTTGGTCATGGGTAGGAAATACAGAAAGTCAATCCCATACAGGCAGTAGCACAGTGAAAGAATGATGATAAAAAGTAATGGGTACAGAAACGGTTTTGACACGTAAATGTTTCATACTCTTTCCCCCTCTAGTGGTGCTGTAACTGAAATGGGGTTGATTGATCTTTACCCACAGTTACTCTGAGAAGCTTATTGGGGTGAAAAATTATGACTCTCCCGTCAGGATTTTTCTCTTCCCCAGGAAGAAGAAATAACTGCAACTTTCATCAGCTCCCATATATCCAGGGAGACACTGCATCCATAGTACCTCTTCTTGCCTTTTTACTAGGCAATCTTGTTAATGAGTCAGTTGTCTTCTCTCACCTTCACCTTCTGTCTAAGAAAACAAGAAGCTTCAAGAGCACAGTCTAGTTACTTTCCAGTCTGGGGGGAACTGCCTTACGAGATTTGCTGCACTGTGTTGTGAGAAAGTGATTTCATCTTCCTCTGCCGCAATAAAGTGTTGGAAAATTTCAGCGGTTTCTTCCACAACTTCCTCGTGGTGATGGAGGCAGGGGAAGAGGGAAGGCAGGAACAGTGTCTGAAGACTGTTTCTCCCACATTGCTGAAACAGCCAACTGGCGGCAGAAATACCTTGCATTGCATCTCAAAAGACAGAGCATTGAAGGAGGTGGCTGTGTGCAGAAAACCTACAGAGTTCTGCAGTCATCTTCATCTTCAAATAATTAAAGGAAAATCTAAAAGAATCCATTCTTACAGACAGTGATAGGAAAACTTTGTCTCTTTTTTTTTTTTTCCTGGGGAGGCTGTATTGCTAAAATCTGCAAGTCATATTTCCCCCTTATTTAATTGAATCCCTTCTTTTTATTTTTTTTTTTTCCAAGGGTCTAAGGCAGACACTGTGTCCTACTGCTAACCTTCTGTTCTCTCTACACAGGCTGAATCCACTTACCCACAATTAAGTGCTGAAAGAGGAGCCACTAAATGCTAAAGAAGGAAATATGCAGACCTTGCCCCTAAATGTTACGATTTTTCTTATGTTTCCTATCAATAATAGATTAGGATCCTGCAGCACTTGAACAGTACAGTAGATTGACTCACCAGTCTTCCTTTTCTGATCTCTCAAGGAGACTTGCACTTGGTTTACTTTAATGAAGCACATAATGATGCCACAAGGGAAAATCCAAGGAAAATAATTAATAAGTGAAGGTTTCATTCCCAAAGGCTACACACAGTGTTTCTCCAGTGATTTCAGACTAAGCCTGGGATATCTCATAAGACCTTTGCACAGTTAAAGACCTTTTTTTTCTTCCCAGTCCTTTTAACCGAGCCTAGGAAAAAAATCTGCAGTTCATTTATAATAAAATGATTTCACTTCCATTATGCTTCCCAACCTTCAGAAACTGTGTCACGAACCTGAGGTTAACGCTGGTAAGCAGGTGAGGCAGTCAGAGACCTCCAGTCAGAATAAGTTTTTTGATGGGAGTGCAACTTCCATGTCTGAATTTGGAAGACTCCTGTTCTCCCAAAAGCTTTTCATCTTCCCAAATCAAACCGACTGACCCAAAACATTTTGTTCTGAATGAGTTCCACATTTGACAGTCCTTGCCTGTGGTACTGCGGCGCCTCAGGGGCTTCTGCTTCAGATGCTGCCTGACCTCATTCTACCCTGTAAGCCTCTACGGCATCTGGCCTTACATGTTCTCATTCTGTAAATATTCTAGAAGAATTAGTATCGATAGAAACAAGCTGTATGTGTATATATGTGCATATATATATAAATTTTTATACATGCATAGCTTTGGTACGTGTATATATATCCCCAGAGAACAGCAATAGAGAGAATCTTGAATTCAAATCTGCAAAGCAAATGTTCAAGAACTACACTTCTTCTAGAAAAATAGCCTGGGAGCCATCCCTCCAGTCAAACTTCTTCTTTAAGTTGTTAATGGCTTCCAAGGACAAGGTACCTACAGCACAGAGATCAGTGACCAGCTCCAGTTCCAGCACCAATTCGCAGCCAGTAATCATCTACTTGCTCGCTCAGTCTCTCTGTGCTCCTTTGATTTGCCTTTTTGTGAACTTCAGGGTTGGCCACACGTGCACCAACTGACCTCACCATTTGAGTTTCCAGCTCCTTGTCCAAAGTGCAATGATGAAGAAGTTGCACGTAATGCCAAAAGTGGAAAGACTGAGAGGGTGGGTGTATTAAAGGACCATACTGCTTGTGAAATATGCATTAAGGGAGTCTACCTAATTAGGAGCTCCATATTAAATCCTGAGTAACAGCCAATTATCCAGGCTGATAGTGGTCCAGATGGTCAGATTATCATAGGCACAACTACTTGCAGAATACATTGTAAATGCTTTGGCCACCCAGGGCACACACGCTGGCCTGCTTTCATTTATCTTCCTCTGTTTCCAGTTAAGTATCAGAAATGGGCTGCATTTCTGAAAGACACCACAGTCAGAAGCGTACCTATACTCACACAAACTCCTCTGCAAGGCTGTTCAAAACATCTGCAATTTAGGAGCACTGTTTGGCAAAGTTGTTACTCCTTCCACACACACCCCCCCCAAGTAGGTATGAAAAAGAACTACTACAATTTAATTTTTCTAAATGTTCCTTAAACATAACTTCTTTAAAGGAGATACATATAAATAAAAAGGTGTACCATGGTTATACACATGTTCTTTAGGTTCCCCATGAAGCTAATGACTTCTCAGTTCTGAACACGCATAGCTAGAGTTTCTGATTTCAATACAGCCAGTCACGCCTCTATAAGTATGCAAGTATTTTCATTGCACTGCAGTTTTCTTTTTGTAAGCTGCCACCCCTTGTCTCCTCAAAATATGGCTTATTATTTAATATTTCAATTAAAGAGTTTCAGACACAAGGAAATGTATGTTAATTAAATAAGCCTTGGTCAAGCTTAAGGGAAACAGGCCACCAGAGGAAATGTCTAAGAATAAATTTTACGTAGGAAATCCATTCTTTATTCAATATTACTTGAAGAAAAAGGTCCAGTAGGTTTCATTAAAGATAATTTAGATCAGTGCAGTGTTCTCAAACTCCTTATTTGAATAAAAGAAGATAAATTTTGACCATTAAATTTCAGATAGGTGATATTTCTTTCTTGAGGATGGTTTAAGAACTATTTAGATGTTTAGCCCCCTACCACTTAAATGCCTCTACTAAAATCAGTCCCATAACTAAACTCGGCATTAGACAGTCCTCTCTATAAAGAACATTTCTTCTCTGATCATATTTGAGAGGCTGGGAAGGAAAGGGGACACAGTGTTATGTACAGCCAAATGTAAGGGGACACAACTGAGATGCTGAGTCCTACCCAAGAGCTTCTCCTGGTCCCGGAGGCTCAGGATGCGGCAGTTCAAACTGAATTCTGCAACAGGGTCCAGACAGGCAGATGCACCCAGACTGTCAAAGGCATTAGCCAGGGCTTCTCATGGGTGGTTTCGCCCTTCATCTGCAGTCTGAGAGGTGCTGTACGAGCACTCAAACTGCAGGCTGCAAATGTGGATCTCTTGTCTCATGGTGGGAACTCAGCTGTGGGGTAACAGATAGGAAGTGGCAAACCTGAAAAATGATGTTTTCTGCTTCTAGCTCTGCTTCTTCCTTCCTTTGGTTGCATCCCCAGTTTCATTCCTCAGGAGGTCTGCTAGCCCAGGGCGTACGGCTGGGACAATGTGACGGAGATGGAAAGTAGATAGGGAATTGTGTGGGGCTGTGCTGCCCACCTTAAGCCTTAGCAATACTGTTCCATCTCAGATCTTGTCTTAACCCTTGCTGCTTCCTCCAAGCCACGCCTATATGTCTACTTCCCAAAAGCTTCCTCTAAGATCTTCCTCTCCACGGTAAACTTCGTACCCTCTAATCTGAAATTTGCTTTAATTTCTACTATGCTTCATTAGAAAGCATTAGAGATGATGCAAAAAGCCTTGTCTGTCTTTAATTCCTGTGATTCTTAAAAGGCACTAATGGTAGTCTTGAAGACACAGTGGAGGAAATCACACTCTGCTGTAGCTGCGTTGAGTTTGGTGGAGCAGTTCAGAAGAAGTGATACTGGCACAAGGTGAGCCTCTTCCCATATCACCATGCACTTTGAGACTATAATGACTCAGGAAGCTGTTAATACCCAGTAAACAGAGCAACTTGTCTGGCCCTTTGTGCGAATGCATTTTCACTGATTCTTTAAATTAAGAGTTACTGGCACAAAGGATAATAACAATCCTCGTACAGTCGTTTTAGGGAAAAGGAGGCCTAAGGCCGTCTGCTCCATGGGGAAAGGTGAGCCTGGAGCAGAGCATGGTAGAGCAGAGCAGTGAGCGACCCCACTGACAGGGAGCCCAGATGCAGAGCAGCAAGTCCAGGTGAGGATCGGGGCTGGAGACAGCGATCAGGGTTGGACACAGCTCAGCGATCTCCCAGCAAGGCAGCAGTGATAAGGTAGGTCCGAGGTCAAGCCGGGAAGCCCAGTCGCCGGGTCCAGGTCTGGGCCAGACCAGCAAAGGTCTGAGACTGGGTGCAGATGTAGCTGCTGCTCAGCTGCGATGTAGCAGGGGCAAGTGGTAAAGCCTCAGCTTAAAAACAGTTCCTAAGGAAAAGGAGGACAGGCCCTCACTCCCAGCTTTCTTCATAGCAGCTCTGGTTGGTGAAGGAGCTGGCCTTCTCAATTCTTTAACATGGCCAACTAAATGCCTAGAAGGGGGATGCACTCTGGGCTCTGAAAATCTGCCCCTGAACTGCTGCCATAAACAACAGCGTTGCAGCACCTCAAACAAACAGAACCAGGCAAGGGGGAACATGGCCTCTTGCTGCCTTTGGCTGGCCTCAGTAGCTACGGTCACAGACACAAATGTAAAAACCTGGGCTTGTGCTCCTTTAGTAGCCCCTTGTACACAGGAGCCCTCACCCCCGGCGTTAGGAGCAGGAAGAATGCACCCGAGTTGAGCGAGATGTTCACTCACCTCTGGCCCATGCCATGAACCAGAGAGTCGCTTAAAAGGTGGAAGACTATAAGCCCGAATGGTTAAGAATGAAGGAAACAGAGCAGAGCTGTGGAGATAGATGTGGGAACCACATGGTATAAAAGAAAAACCTGGCCTGCCTTATGAATGTTTGCATTACCTGAAGGCTTAATAAAGCTGTATCTACACAATACAACCGTATGTATAACTTTACAGACTCTTCTCCTGTTGTTGGATTTTTTTTAATTCTACTCTACGTGTAAAGATTACAGAAAGTACCTGATTTTTCTGACATAAAGTATGTATCAGGACTAACTCCAACAGTGAAGGACCCGAGATAGGAAAAGGACACTGGAATAACTCAACAAAGGTGAGCAGCAGACATTAAATCTAATGGCTCTTTGCACACTGTGGTCTGCTATACAAATAATTTTAGGAAGGGGACTGGGTGGGAGAGTGCAAAAATAGCAGGATTGGGTAACCTGCATGATAGTTCGGGCTCACAGCAGAGCTACGGCCCCAGAAACAATGAGATAATCTGGAAACAACCACAGAGCTTTTGACTGTAGCAATAAAGTAATACTGACACAATATCAGCACTGAACGTTACTGTAAACTTGTACACTGGGAACTCAAACACAAAGGTTTTATGCACTGAGCAGATTTGTTCCTTGCATATGGGAACTGAAAGCTCGCTGCTGCACATTGTCTTCTGAAAAAGGATATTGCTTGCTCCCCCCCCAGTTGCATTGCAATAAGGCAAATACAGATGGAAACAGCAGAAGTCCAGCACAAGGCATTTGCCTAGTGATTGTCTTTTCCACATGGATCACGACACTGGCCCACAGCTGCACTCCTGAGGCTTCAGAAGTGAACTCTGCGTGTTTTCTCTCTGAGCTGCCTGTACGTAACCTGGGCCGAAGATTATTCTTTTATTTGTTTTTTGGTTGGTTGGGTTTTTTTAAACTATCCCGAAAGAAGACACAGAAGTCCTCTCAAAGTCTCTGTTCCCCACCCCCTTTCCACCTATTCAGCTTCAGAGGCAGCAATTAACAACGAAGCAGAGAATAAACTTACCGTGTGTGTGTGTTTCCACGTTGCCTGGAGGTTTGGCTGGAAGTTGCATCAGTGCTAATAGGATGTGGCTACGCTGATCGTGTGCACAATCTGCTTCTGCACTGGCTTAAGTAGTGAACAGCACTAGCAGCTATTTCCATCCTGACTTGATCCTGCTTTAAGCAAACCACAAACTGAAGCTAATTAGCAAGACCTTCTGTTTTGGTGGTTAACCATCACGGAGGAAAGAGAGGGAAAAAAGCAAAACTCCCATGACCTGAGAGGCCATCGCAATTCTCTGCTTGAACTTCAGCCGCTTGTCTTCATGCTCCATAATGCCTCAACAAGCAACGTTAACGACAGGCATGTTTTGTCCTAACTCCCCAGAAGGCAGTGGAGAGGGAGTGGGGGAGAGGAAGAAAAAAAGTTAATGCAAACCCAGGGCTCTGCACCAGAGCCCGCTCCACCCCCAAAAAAACGCTATTCAAGGATTAGACTATCTTGGAGGTGGTTCCTGTGGGGAAGGGTGTCTTTATATCTGCAAAACTTTATAGTGCTTCCAGGTAGGAGGTAAGCGCAGAAAGCTTTTTATAAGGCTCTATCTCAACTACTCAAGTTACCTCACTGCCTGGATGCAGCACTGTCATTCCTGCATGAAATATTCAGAGGATTATCTTGTAATCAACTGTCTAATCAGAACAGTTGATGGCTCCTGCTTAGCCTTCAACCTTACAATTTAAGTAGTGTACTGGGAAGAAAAGTTGTCGATGACCAATACCATCTAAGAAAGGACTTTTATTTGCTAATGGTAATTAGAGGGAGGTGTAATTATTTGGAGTTCAAATCTTTTTCTTCTTTTGGCCTATTTAAGACACTACAACAGATGCTCTAGTGTGAGAGGAGGGAATAGATTTATTCAATGACTGAATAAAGTACAGTATTTCTACTAGCTCACGAATTAAGCTAGTGTGCCATGACCGGCAAGAACAGCAGTTGTCTGGATCACCGAGAGATGTACTGATGCACTGTGGCTAAGCTATCATCAATACTGAGTTTATACAGGGAGCAGTGTGGCTGTTGTGTCCCAAAATTTGGGCTGGGTGCTGTAAAACTTTCCCAGCAAGGCAAAGAAATGCACATGCTGTTTTCAACTGTGGACAAATTGTCACTAGGTAGTTCCCCTTTTAATGAAACAGCTATAGGCAGGCCAAAAAGAATGAGATTAAATTCTTTGGCTCAACTGAAGTGCCACACAAGGAGTTTTATGTGTAAACTCTACTTATGTTATAGGCCTGATTTTACTTAAAAGGGAGAGGGGTCAGGACCCCTGACTCCATCTTGAACAGCTTTATACAGGCCAGTCAAATTTTGCTGCACTACAATTTACTCCTGATAAAAGGGGGAAAGTAATGATTAGAATCTTTCTTTATGCATATAGGGAAGACGAGTACATTAAATGTTACAGGATACTTTTTTAAACACTTGCTTTAGTAATCACATAGAATAATGTCTTCAGATAGGAAAAGTTCAATCGCCCTACTCTTCTTAGTCCCTCCTTTGGAATGAAATTTCCTAACTTCTAAGTAATGTATCAATAGGTATCAAATACTTGTTCTTCTTACCCTGCTAGTATCTTTTGTTAATCTCAGAACTTCATTTAGAAACTGCCTTCAGTTTCAAAGCAGCGAACAACCTGAATGCCATAGCTTCTGGACTGAATAATTTAAAAACTATTAGATCACAGAAATTTAAAAAACAAAAAAAATTAAAAAAAAAATTTTCAGTTGCTGTGTCTAAGCTCTGTATCGGGGCGGGGGAATGCTACTTCATACAGGCATTGGTTTGCACACTAGCCTATGTATACAAGTTTTGAGGTGGTGTGCCTGTAATTTTTTTTCTGATTGTATAACCACCCCATCCATTTGAACAAATTAACTACTCTTTGCTTGATCACTTTGCTGAAATGTCCACAGTTATAGATCTCAATGTAGTTTATGCTTACTTGGGATAGGGCAATAGTGCAATCACATGGAGTTCCTGGCAACTTTTTGCTTACAAAGTGGCATCAGAGAATACTCCAAGGGAAGAAACTGTTGAACTGCTTTTTGCCTTGATCTTTTATGACCAGTTAATCTGCTCCCTGGATAGAGAGCAAACCTACTGCTTTGTATACACTTATATCTGGGATCAGGGAATGAAAACTTACTGAAAATTATGCTATTTTATATCCACATTACATGCTGCACCAACTAAATGCTAAAACAGAAGGGCATACCCACTAATTTTGGAATAATACAGGAATGTAGAGCCAGGTCCTGCTGGGATCCCTGTGGACATAAAGCTCTGCCTGCACGGGTTCAAATTACTAGCTCCTATAATCTATAAGGATGGGTCCATTACAGGTAATACAGTTAGCTCAGGTAATAAATAATATACACAGAAGGCAATATGATAGGAAGCAATATCCAGCTGGTTAAAATGGAACTGGGTCTGTAGTCTGTTTTTAAGAACCCTTTCCAATGGAGAAGATCATATCTTGACATCACCGTGTTTCCTGAGGTACCTGGATATGGTGTTAGTTGAGAATACAACGCCGCAACAAATAATACCAATATACCAGATTGTGTTTCACCTGCTGTAGAGGAGTGGTGCTTGCAAGTCTGTAAAAGTTAGCAGAGAGATTAGATGGTTTTAATAATTAAGAAGTTATATAAGACTCCTCCCTAAATCCATTTAACTTTCCTGTAAATCTATCCTGTAGCACACTCAACGATCCAGCCGGTCTTCCGAAGTGGTAGGATGCGTTCTGAATCATTGGTGGAAAGGCAAAGACTACGATAGATCAAAACCATCAAGATTCACAAGCAGTATGTAGAAGTTGAAAAACAATGTCCCTCCAAGCCTGGATTCTGCTGGTGAACGTCAGTGGAGCTGCCTGATGGCAACACTACTACTCTTAGAGCACACAGCTCGCTGCTAAGCAGGTACTTGGTTATAGGCTTGGTTATGTTCTTCACTTCTGCCAGGAAAGAATGCTTCTGAAAACAGCAGAGTTGCACTAAATGAAACTGGGCTGTGCAAAAGGCAATCAAAACCTGAATGGAGGAAGACCGAGCCCATTGCCTTACTGCACCACTAAAGCCTTAGACAAAAGACAGCTCTTTTGGGGCAGGCTGCCTGAAAAAATTTGGTTCTCGTGCCAGCAGGTCAAGGCCAAGAACTTACGTACCTTCTCAGTCTGTTAAGGGAGATGTTATTCCATTCATCTTGCTCTTCCCTGCTTGCCTGTTTCTATGATGGGATTTTCAGTGAAGAAGCTCATTCTGGCCTTGAGTGCAACAGGGCCTTGTCTTTGCTTGGAATATATAGGTACTAGCCAGGCCTGAATAATAACATATAGACCCTACAGAAGCCCACAGAACTCTATTCTGTAAGAAAAAACAATAAGTTCTCAGGGGATGTATTATGCACCCACTTCAGTCCATACACTGGCATGGATGCCTGAAGGCAAAATTGCAAGCAAGGAAGGTGAAGAAAAGCCACATAGTATAGGACATATTCTTGAATTGGTTTATACCGGTCTTATCACATTTCTGTTTATCCAGTTACACTGAGCTACCTCTGCTACTAGTTTGATCCTATAACCAAGCAGTGTTCCAATAAATAATCTGGAACTCCTTAGGAAAAAACAGTAATTGCACTAGTCTGAAAGCTAGTATCTTTATTTTAGTCTGTTTCTCTCCTGAGACACCTAGATCCACAAGATTTTTCTTCTTAATTGAGGTAGAAAAGGTGAAAGAAGAAATACTTGCCTGCTTGTTGGACAGATCCGTCCATCCACTTTGTTGCTGGTGGAAAATACTAGCTGTGCATGTCTGCCTTTCAGAAGTTCCAGAAAACTCTGGCTTCGTTTCTGCCCCTGTGGATGTCCTCCCCATGCTGATAAGCTGGTGCCCGACTCATACAATTATCTGATTAAAAGACCTGTCTGCAGCCATGAAGCCTTAGGCTGCAATCCTGTCAGCTTTCACGAGCTAAGAAAGGTCAGTCTGGGTGAGAGCAGCGATAGAAACAAAGGGGCAGTCCAGCGATGGTAAGGGGAAGAACAAGACATTGCCTTTTACCCCTGATCCGCTCCTTTTTTTCTGGTCTTCTCTGATGTTGCAGGCTGCTGTCCCAGTAGTTGCTTCTTTGTAGTTTCAGATGAGCTGCTGTGCAGTTGATTACCTGGATGACCCAAATCCATCTGTCGCGGAGCTTAATATCTGGAGCCAGTTACATCAAGGAACTAGCATGAAGATGGAGGAAAACTGGTGACAGAGATCTACTGCAGTAAGTGGGGCTGGTGCCAATTAAAACTTGGTTTCTCTCCCTGGGGTTATTGCGGTCCCATAGCAGAAGAAACAGCGATGGACAGAAGGCCTGCACTTCTCCTAGCACTGTCCAGCAATAGAGGAGGTCTTGAATGAATAATAAGGGGAAAAAAGGGCCTGCAATTCAATGTGTTGAATCCACAGCTGAATGGCAAAAGAGAAGAAGCAGGGATCTGCCTTGCTCCTCTCAAAAAGGAATACAGCTCGCCTTTTTAGTTGAAAGCACAGAGGGAGGTTTTGTCTGCTCCCAAAAGGAGCGATTCATGCAGATGGGGACGTGTTTTGACCTTTTTAATCATGTGACATCGGCATTCATGTGAGGAGCAATAGTTCCTCATCTCAAAACTTTCCTCCCCGTGATCCAGGGGCAATGCTGATAATGTCCTCTGAAACGCCTTCCATTTCTACAGATGCCAACCTGTCGTGGTTTAACCCCAGTCGGCAACTCAGCCCCACGCCGCCGCTCGCTCACTCACTCCCCCCCGGTGGGATGGGGCGGACCATCAGAAGGGTAAAAGTGAGAAAATTTGTGGGT
>JANZLQ010000025.1:5777064-5868969 GCA_026212715.1 Elanus axillaris | reverse complement strand
GTTGGGGGGGGTGTCTTTACGGTCTTATTTCTGAGATTAATGCAAAAAAAATTGCATAGCATTATCAGAGAGGACTTTAGAAAAAACTGTACTCAATACCAGCCATAGCAGGAGTATTTAGTTTACTCAATATATGGCCAGATTCACAAAATAAAATCTGTACTTTTGCAGGGGAAAGTTCAATCCATCTAACTTTACGGCTAAAGACCTGATTACCACTGAATTTGTAGACAGGACAAGAGGTCAAGACTTCTATTTTTTTTAAATGAAAGGTAAGTGGTTTTGTTGTTATTAAAGCTTCTACTCTTATTAAGACTTGCGTAGCAAACAAAGGCCCTTTGCCAGGTAGCTATGAGAAAAGCCTGGGCATGTATGCTCTTAATACTTCTTCCCCCTGTTCTCATTCTTTTCCCAGTAGCCATGGGAAAGATAGAGAGTCATTTTGCCTACTGCCTTAACTAAAGGGAATACTCAAGGGGCTGAGTGAAAGCCATCTTCTTGACTTGACATCTTTGCGTGCCATAATCTGGATTGTGTACAAGGATTGTATACGATCCTTGTATGAATCATGGTTATCTCGGACTGAGCAGTTGTCCTGCTACAACCCAGTCTGGGAAAAGAATATCATCTTCAGTTCCCAGTCTCAGAGAGATGGGAACGTCCAGAAGGGAAGCCACGCTCCTGTTTCAAATGGAGGTTGCTCTATGAAGTGTAAGCAGTGACAGGCAGGAAATTAAACTTTTAATCTGATTATGGAAGAAATGCACAAGACGTGCAGGACAACAGCTTAGTGTGCAGACTAATGGAAAAGTCATAGAGCTTATAGAACACAGAGTCCAATCACAGCACTCAAGTTTAAATGTCTGTTAAAGTATCACACATCTAAACAACTATTTACACTTTCATAAATCAACATCAGAGCCTGAAGAGGGGTAGGCTTCCGATGGAAGCAAAGGAGAGAGGTATAAACAAAGCCTTTATGCCTTAGTGCATGTGCCTTTTTGCATGCTGCTTGAATAGGGAAAAGTCAGGATCACCAAATTACTGTAGGAAATAAGCGCCAATGAGATTTACACTGTTTGAGTGAAGTAATGAGAAGGACAGGAACAGATGCACCACTTACTGAAGTGAAGCCATAGCGGAGGCAAAGGTTTCCTTTGGAGAGAGAAGGGGGGCAAGGGCAGGCCGTGGGGCAGGGGGGTAGCTTTTGTTATTTACCTCACAATGAGAAATAGGCACTTCCTTTTCTGCCACACATCCATTGAAACTCATATACTGCAGTCTGCTACTCACTGGTCGACATTCCACTTCCACACCTACCAAATTAAAAAAAAAAAAAAAAGTGTTTGACAGTGCTGACAATTGGCTTTTTTAACTCCCTTCCCCTTATTACTGAAATTGCTGTTAGTGAGATGTTGTTACTGGTAAGATCCCTAGCATGAGACTTAGGTGCATCTCCTTCAAGTAATTAATTTAGAACTGTGCGACTATATCCCACAACAGCCCTAAATTTCCACTGGAGAGCAGGGTTTCCCTCATGTTTCTTTTCAATTGACTGCTTTGTTTTAAAGTCACCTTGCCACCTAATGTCTGCCTTTTACCTGTTGGCTTCTGTGTTGAATAACTCTCCTTTAAAGACAGTTCAACAGTACCTTGGGCAAGCAGGTGCACAGGAAAAAGATGACACACATGGGAACCCCAATAACCTAATCAGAGAAACAGAGCCCCTGACCTGGCTATTCCTGGGGCTGTCACAGGAGAGAGATCCCACTGTCTTGGGATGATGCCTTTCAGGATGAATCCGTGGGAGCAGCTCTCCAGACCACCTTACAGACTGAGGTGGGTCACTGCCATCAAGACTCTGTGGGATTCCTTATGCTATGCTAGGGAAGAACTACAAGATTTATTTAGCATGGGATTTTTAGGGGATGAACCGAAGGTGAGGGAACAGAGGGATTAGGGTGGTTTGGTGAGGAACAAGCATGGGAAAATAGATGGATAAAGGCACAAATGGGGCCAATTGCATGTTAAACAGCTGCTGGTTCATACTTTTGTCTGACCTTGCCCTATGTTTGATCACTGCAGTCTGTCCTGTCTTCTTATTAAACTCCATTTCTAACTACTTGTACTGGGTGACAGACTCTCTGTTCCCTGTGGATGTGTGAGTACGGAGGCGCAAGCACCAGCAACTGGAATTGGACCACAGATCATAGGACCCGTGAGTCTAGGTTAGCAGGGATGTAGGACCAGTTACTGGACAGAGCGAGTGCCTAAGACCACTAAAGACCCTCATCCTCATCAGCCAGAGGGAACATCAGGATGAGAACGTGGGTGCTGTTTGTGTTTGCCAGAGTACTAAGTGTTTCTTTGTGTGTATGTAAAAAATGTATGCGTGCATGTTGTTTACATGTGTTTGCCTGTGTGCCTCTTGGGATACATGCTCAGCCCCACTCTTCCCTGGACCTGGGGACATGGAGCTGTGGCAGCCTCACCCCTTTCAGGCTCCTACATTTGACAGCTCCTAACAGTCCTTGCACATGTGGCGGATTTTGCAGAAAAGTAATGTGGCAAAAAGAAAAACCAGGGGGGGAAATAATAAAATCAGAAAAATAATGCTGCGAAAATCTAACTTTGGGTCAATGGGAACTTTTCCACTGTCTTTAGTACATCATGAAATACTCATACTTCTTTTTCAATACCTTCTGCTCTTAGTGTTAGGTAAATTCTCCCTGTTTTTTTCCATCTAACATAAAATCCACACAGGAGGCAGTAGGCCTGGATTTCTTATGTGTGGAGGGTACAAGCTCAGGGAATCTCCTGATCTCTCTTTGGGAAGTGAGGTTGGTTCGCTATGATCTGTTAATTGTGGTAGTTGACGGTGACTGCTCCTCTACTTTCCAAGGGAACCTTGCCATTAACATGCTCAAATACCGACTAATGCAGAATATTTTGTTCTGAACACTCTTGTTTGTTTTGGTCCACATCTAAAGACTTGTGAAGGAGCTAATGCTTTTTAAAGTGGATATTTTATGCACTGCAAACAGCAGTTCTTTGTAGTGTTAATATAGTGCTATGCCTCTGTGAAGACGGGCTCCTACTTTTACTCATTTCTAGCTCACCAATGGAATTTCTGTATTTACCAGAATACTAGACTATTTTTTACATACTACACAGCAGCATTTCAGAGAGCTGAAGGAATTCAGCTGGCCAACAGCACAATAAGTACATACATAAATCGAAGAGAAATGTATCCACCTTCCTAGCAGCAAACATAGTTTTCAATACCTTTTACATGGGAATCTTAGTACCAAATTGGCTCTGTGCCTTGCTAAGGCTTTACATTTCATTTAAAAAAAAAAAAAGTTTGAAAAGTATTTCTGGCTCCAGGGCTGGAACGGCCAGTTCTCTTTTAATGATTTCACCAATTCATTTGATAAAACTTGTCCACCTGGAAGGAATGCACAATTGTGTCCACACAATTGAAAACCCCAAGCAAAATAATTGTCATCTGACTCAACACAGCTTTATCACCTTTTTGATCCTGACTTATTGACTTGTTCTCAAGTTACTTTACTACTCTCATTTACTTTTTTTTTTCTGTAGACTGTGCCTCCTTTACAAAGGCGAGTGCTTGTAACTTCACAAGATGTGTAATTGAGATCAACAGGGAAAAGAGGTAAGAAGCAAAGATGCAAATTCTTTGTTAAATGGGAAAACAAAGAATATCCTTTGCAAATAACCAAGTCCTTTGCTAGTACCACAAAAATCTAATGAGAAAACAAGCCTGCTCACTTATGTGCTCCTTCATACTTAAAACCTGGAACAAAGCCCTCAGACACACTAATGAACTCCAATTGCCAAGGCATAACATAGAAAGGGTCTTACAGAGCCTTTACTCAAAGCCACATGGGACTCTACTGAACCAAAAGCATCACCCTGAACCGTGCTTTGAACTTGAGAGAACAAGTTCTTTGCCCAGTTCTTTATGGTACTGAGGTGTCCGAAAGACAAACTCTCTCAAGACCAGGGAAGGCCATGTAACCTGTATCTAAGTCTCTGTGTCCATGAGAACCTGATTATTCTCTTATCTGACTTTTAAGAATAACTAAATTACTCTGGTTTTACAGTAGCTTTGCCAAGCCTTGGTGTTCCCTGTAGAGTATGTAAGAGACTGCATGTCGCTACTGAGTGCCCTGGTGGAAAGATATAAACACAGAGGAGAAGGAAAGAGAGTTTGGTATCTAGAAGTATCTGTTTGATTCAAAGCTGTGTGTTAATCACCATCCTTCAACTGATAACCCATGGTTAGTTGGTTGGATGCAGTATGTTGGTTTTTTTCCTTGTGAAGGGCCCTGAATTGAGAAGCGACCAGGAATAGGACTGTGCTGTAATACACGACTTTTCAGTTTTGAGCTATAACCAATCAGACATCAATGGGAATAAGGATTTGAAGGCCTATACAATATAGGCATTTTTAGGCACATGATATTTCACTTACATTACTCTGCTTTTGCTACTGCAAGGAGGTATCACTTTTAAATCACTATAACTGCTAAATATATGTATTGATCTGTGCTCATTCAGAACTGGGTTTCTCCTCTCCTCAATCGCAGTGATAGGCATTCTCAATTAGCAGAGCCCACCACCCTGTCTTTTTAATCTTAAAAACTGGTTTTGTTAATAAATAATTCTCAGTATTCCTTACTTGAAGCCTGGTAGATTAATGCTCTCTCAAGTAAATTACCTGTTTGAGCTATTTGATGACAGCCTATCTCAATAGCTTTCTGACTTCTACTTCTCAAGCCAAAACTCAGTCATTATACAGACAGGTAATGGCTGCAAACTCTCTAGGAGTTAACGTCCTTCATCAGGGGTATTATTACAGCAGTCACTGTGCCAGTGTGGTGATGGGCTGCTATGCTGGCCATCTTTTATTTATTAGCACATGCATCAGAGATTCATTTTAGAGATGAGAACCCAACCCTGCAATCCTTCCCTCATGTAAGCAAACCCTTCCTACGCTCACAGCCTGACTGACATTTGGATTATCTACACAACGATGCATGAAATTAAGAGTTGCAGGACTGAACCGTAAACTGCTGAATTTAAGATGCAGTCAGGCTGTTCAATAGGAATGCAACCTTTGACAAGCACTTCCCCTCCCATTTTTTGGTTATTACATTATTGAAAACCAATCAAAATTACATTACTACCACCAGGGTTGGGGTTTTTTTGCTAAATTCATTTTAAGTTGATTGATTATTCATGACGTGGTTGCCTCATGTATTCAGTATCAAGTTATATGACTTGTCAACCTGTGCATGCAATACTGTTCCTGTTATCTTTAGATGAACAATAAAATAAAACATTCATAATTAACATCTGTATAAAACATGGAGAGTATCTATTTCTTTCAAAGCACTTGTGAATACTGTCAAAACACGTGTTCTAGTGGACAAAACATGACAGCAGTATCCCAATCAGAGAGCGGACTTGTTCAATGGTTTATATTAACCACATTGCTTAGCTCTGTTTCATTAAACTGCATCTTATGCAAAACTTAGCTCTTTACCCAGTAGCTTATGCTCTCTGCAATTTCCATGCAAGACTTTTGGCTTATTTACTTACATGTGTCACAGCAGGTATTGCCAATTTTTGCAATTCTGCCCTAAAACAATAAAAGAAAAAGAAAAAAACTTCTATTGTGGCACAGGTAATACACATTTGTTCTGCTGGAAGAATACAAAGGGATGTTTAAAACAGGTTATCAGGCAAGCAAATTGTATTTCTATATCATTCAAAAATATAAATCTACATCAGTAATCACCTCTCTATCCATTTTAAGGTTTTGAACTTGTATTTGTTGATAGCTGTTTGGAAATAATTGACTATATTAGCAAGTTCAACAGCTGAAAATACTGCTTTCACCTTATAGTAGGAGCTTTCTAAAGTAAAGACATTGAATACAGATAAATTC
This sequence comes from Elanus axillaris, assembly GCA_026212715.1. Taxonomy (NCBI): domain Eukaryota; kingdom Metazoa; phylum Chordata; class Aves; order Accipitriformes; family Accipitridae; genus Elanus; species Elanus axillaris. The sequence continues at coordinate 5,862,992 of JANZLQ010000025.1, read as the reverse complement.
CTGGGAACCAGAGTGATAAAATCAATAGCATTCAAGTCTTATGTCTGTTTAAGAAAGGAAGTTAAACAGTCCCTCTTGATTTTTTTTAGCAATATAGATGAAAGCACGCCTATTCCACAACAGCTGAAAATGTACAGGCAAATCATCATAAAATATCACATCTGTCAAATAAGTTTTAGCAGCCAAAAATTTTATTTTTCTTGTTTCATTACAACCATGAAAATAATTCTCAGAAATATATGTATGGTGGGAAATTACTGACAACCCACAGTGAAAGGAAAAATGGAGAAACATTTATACTGCAGGGTAATGCCATTGTTGCACTAAACAGCTGAACTTACATGCAAAAGTTTGGAGGCTTTTTTAATTAAAAAAACCTAAACCTTGCTTCTGTAACTAGAAGAAAACCACTAATTTTATAGCTGAAATAGTTCAATTTTTTTTCATGGAAGGAGAATAAATGAAGTTTGGGAAGTTCTGGTTAAAAAGTAAACTATTCTTCGTTGATTTTTCAATTAAGACCTTTAGAATATACCAACTCCAAGCCTGTAATATAATCTAGCATATTTCTAAATCTTTGTTTGTATAACAAAACTGTGTGCACTATAGTGATTTGGAAGTTTGAGCTCTTCCTACAGTGTTGTAAAAATTGCTTTCCCTAAACTCATGCGAGGGTAGAAAAAAAATGTCTTAACATTTCATATGCATATTCATAGGAAAAAAAGGGGGGCTTATCCGACTGTTTTCTCAGGTCGTGTAATTATCCACGCAGTTTTGCTCTGGATACTAAACTACAAACATTGTTAGAACAACCACTTTCTTATGTTGGCTGCTTCATATGGAACAGAATTACTGCAAGCTCAGCATCTCCCCTGCAGTACAGTCCCACATAAAACCAGCATATATTTTAAAATAAAGAAAACTTACATTTTTCTGAATATCAAAGAAAGTTCAAATTCAGTTTAGCCAAGGTGCTGGGAGAGGGTTGGAGTTTCCCACCCCAAATACACATAAGGTACCTATACACAGAACCATAACCATGACAGTCTGTTAGGAAATGTGGAAACAGGACCCATTTCAGTACTTACTCCTTCAGCCAGACATCTTCTGGAATCAAACGGAGGACAGCTAGTGATTCTCCTTTCCCAGACAAATTCCCCTTTCTCATTTACTTTGCAGGAGTGATTATCGCAGCCATCCTGAAGCGATTCATTTGGCTGTAAAGATTGAAGGGCTGTTAGCTTTATACAGAAACAGCAGGGACAGTAAATTTTCAGGATACTATACAATCTGACTGTTCCTCTACCGATATTTCAGTTAAAGTACCATGGTGAAGTTTATAAAACGTGGAAATGTTTACTAAACAGAATTGTTTATCAACAAGGTTATCATCTTCTGTTTACTTCCGTAGCCATACAGATTACAGCTCAGTCAAGACTGCCAAAACCTGACCTTTTTCAGCTCTTAATAGGGAACAAATTTCCATTAATTTAAAAAAGAAACTTGTCTAAGTGAGAAATCTGGGAGTTTAGCCTACAAATTGTTTTTTTAGAGACATATATATAAATATTTAACTTGGCTGAGTTGGGAGCTTCTCAAAAAAAACGCACCATAAAACCATACCCCCACATAGAATCATAGAAACATTTAGGTTGTAAAGACCCTTAAGATTATCAAGTCCAACCATTAACTTAAAACTACCAAGTCCACCACTAAACCACATCCCTAAGCACCACAGGTACACATCTTTTAAACACCTCCAGGGATGGTGACTCAACCACTGCCCTGGGCAGCCTGGTCCAATGCCTGACAACCCTTTCGGTGAGGAATTTTTTCCTAATATCCAACCTAAACCTCCCCTGGTGCAACCTGAGGCCATTTTCTCTTGTCCTATTCCTTGTTACCTGGGAGAAGAGACTGACCCCCACTCACCACAACCCCCTTTCAGGTGGTTGTAGGGAGCGATAAGGTCTCCCCTCAGCCTCCTTTTTTCAAGACTAAACAGCCCCAGTTCCCTCAGCCGCTCTCACAGGACTTGTGCTCCAGGCCCCTCGCCAGCTTTGTTACTCTTCCCATAATCTCGCCATGTAAAACTTAGCTCAGGAATGGAACAAAACAAAATGTTATATGCTGTTTCTTGTGACAGGACGATGCTTTTTAACCAGAAAAACATCCACTTGTGTTTAAGAAGCTATTGTGCTGGAGAAACTTTTCAAAATTCACATTTTCAACTTAAATTATCCATTTCTCATTTAAAATCAGGTTTTAAATTTCCTTTAAGTATTTGTTTAAGCTCATATTCCAGTTAAAGGTCCTTGATAATATTCATGCTTGCAGGCACATCTAGAACGTCCCTCTAGAATTTCGCACTGTGATATGAAGTCGCCTTTTTTCGTTTGCAAACAACAACAAAGCTTCCTTGAGAAACCATTCTGAGGTATAAAAGGCGCTAGTAATACCATGCTGCCTAACCAAAAAGGAGGGGAAAAAAACATGCACTTTTCTTGGGTTCACCAGAAGTCTATGCTACTTTTATATTTACATATAAATAAAAGAGCGCTTAAAAAAACTTACCTGAAGGTATTTAAGCCTTCCATCTCTCAGCCTGATGCCACATGAAGTTGGCACACATTTTCCACAGCAAGAGCCAGGGATTTCTTGCCTTCTGTAATTCTAGAAGGTAAAGAACATTTTTCTGGGTTTATTTTGTTTTAAGCATGCTTCCTATACTTATTGTAGAAGGTTTTGGGGGGAGGACGGTGGGGAAATAAAATCAGTGGACAAAGTGATAGCCAGCAGAATGCTTTTTTAAACAGTAGGACTAGACTAGCTTAATTTAATTAGTTGCATACTTTTGATTTTTGTTTTATAAAGGCTGGCATTAATCCTTGTACTGATTTATTATACAATAGGGAGAGAAGTTTATTTCCAAGTACAAAGCCTCCTGCATCACTAAATTCAATATTCTTTGACTATAACAGTTGTAAGGTCAGGTCCACTAAACAACACATGACAGTTGGAGAGAGTAAGAACCTTATTCAAATGTTTTGGGTGACACAGTTCGCATTTGTGGTGTGCAGGAGCTTCTCTGTAAAGCTAATGAATACTATACAGTGCAACTTGGAAAAGTAGTTTGAAGCACTTAAACTAGGAGAAAAGGGCAAGATAACCAGTAAGCAGTGGGCAGGGAAAGGGGAGGATAAGGCTAATGTGGAAAATTTGGACTATGAAAAGAAAAAGAAAATGGCCTGATAAAGGGTATGACATAATAAAGTGAAAAAAGGAGAGAAAGAAAAGAGGAATAATGGAGCCCCACAAATGGCACAGGAAAAACAGTGACAGGGAAAGGACCATGAGAGAATGAACACTACATGGAGAAGAAGAAAGGTATGGAATGGATAATGAAAGGGGAAATAAAAAAAAAAAAAAACAAAAAAACCCCAAAAAACAGAGGAACTGGGTTAATACATGAAGTGTCCCACAGTAATGTCTCCAGCTGCTACACATAACCAACAGCTGCTTATGATGAGCTGAACATTTTTAAGACAACAAACACTTTCTGGTTGAGTGAAGGCATGCATGTTATCCATATGTTTTTTATAGAAAAAGAATTTAAGGAGGGTGGGGGGTTACTATTAAATCATTGAAAGAAAACATAATTCATTGTTATTTAGGTGGACTTGCTCTACTAGCAAAAATGTAAGCACCTAAAGCAGGTCATAAAATGACCAAAAAAATTACCCTGATGAGCAGAATATGCTGCAGTTGGCTGCACTTCAATTACCAATGCATTTACTTTCACAACTTCAGCATCCAGTAGAAAGCAGGTGCTCCGGAGAGAGTATATACTCTTAACCCATGATTTTATCCATTATGAAGGAATTGCTTTTAACCTGGGTATACCATGAAATCAATGACTCTGAGACAGGAAAGATCCCAAGCATGTGTGTGAATCCCACTAGCCTTAGGGGGATGAAGACATTCTGTATCTTATTTGATATTTTTTTCCCCTCAAGCTCCACAGATTCATTACAATGGCTACAAAGGGATACATACACCTAGACCTGCAACCTCCCTTGGGTAGCTGCACATCTCCTAAACACAAGTTCAGAGTGCTTAATAAGCCCAACTGGAAATTGCCCTTTCTGCAGGGTTTTTTTTTTTTGTTTAGTCTGTACTTTTGGGTCAGGTGGGGGAAAAGAACTGTTTGGGAATTGTGTGGGTGGTGAAAGAAGGAGGAGAGGAATGTTTCCCCATTTTTTTTTACCATGTATTTTATTGGTTCCTCTACCTTTAATTTCTACAGCTGGCTTCTTGCATTGAAAAGCAAGAATTGATGTTTGTGTATTTTTCTGGGGGAACATACGTATGCACACATGTTTCTGGCCACAGATTCATTCTAATGTATCTGGGTGTTGGTTTTTTTTTTTCATTGATCTGCCAGGTTATATTTTATGGAAGTGAGGAAGATGCTCAACGCTGAGCTTGGTCATTTCTTTTCCTTTCAGAAGCCTGTGTCTATAATCATACCTTACAAGAGGGGTGATCCTAGCATCCAGAACACACAAAGTATTCCAAGATTCTCCCTTTTTTCACAGGCTACATGCACACCAGCAAATAAAGGGGGTCAAGGCCAGTTTTCTGGCCCTGCAGACAAGTGGAACGTGTATGTATGTCTAAACTGCATTCTGTCCACAAAACAGACTGGCCTTGGGTCATCCTAACCACTGACCTGTGCCTAGGCATTATTTGGAAGTTCGCTAGCTAGAAGAGGCCAGCTGGGACACTGCTGACAATTCCTGAAGATAAGTGGTTGCAGGACAGAATTTGAGCCTGCAATCTCGCTCTGTTTAGTTTATTAGTACAGATGAAAGCACAGAAACTTGACTGACTACATTGTCCTTTCCAGTTCTACTCAGGGATTGAAAACTGGACTCATCCAAAGCTCTGCCCGTCTCTTTTGCACGGACCCTATCGATATACGCCTCTCCTCAATATCGGCTGGACATCCTATATCCTCATGTTAGAGATGTGGCTTTTGGTGCAATGGCCACTGCTTGCACAGGTCTGGGTTTGGTTAGGCCCACTGGGCTCCGTCCATTATCCAAGGAAAGGCAGAAGAGGAAGGGGCATTTAAGCCTTTTCATGTCAAACTTAGCTGCGCGTCTCTGCTTTTCAGACGGGGAGATTAAGCCAGGCTCTTCAACTTGCTTAGGTCTCCTTTTACTTGAGGTATTGGTGCTAAGAGAGAAAACTACATGATAGAGTAGAACTAGTCAGGCACTCCAGCCACAGTGTTGGTCAGTGGAGTAAAAATGGGAGCTATTTCTCTCTGGCTTTCCCAGCCAAACTCATTCCTTGCAGATGATGGCAGCAAAGCAGCAGCAAAGACTTCAAAAAGGCCAGTGGAACTGATGGAGACAATCACCTCAAATCACCTAAGGCATGGCCAGGAACTAGGCAGAAATAAATATTACTGAGCCTGGCTATTAGGCAATTTGGAACAGTCATAGGGAAGCACTGAAGCATGGAGATCTGGCTGAGCCGATGGTCCCTGGAGGGACAGATAATACTGTAGGAAAGGAGACACAAGCAGTTCCTGTCGCAAATGATTTGCCAAATCTTATTTTGCCCTAAAGGTAAGTAGTCTAAAATACACAATAAAATGTGCCTGTGGACCTGAGCACTGTAAAAAGTTACCTCTCCTATACCGTGGATTTAGATCATATTTGGTATATTTCTTCTAAAAAAACTTCAAGAAAGGCAACGGGTCCTAGAATTGTATAGAACATGAACTGGTGTGTACGATGACAAAGACGACCTTCTCATCAGACACATTCTTAACCAGAACATCCAGACCACTTGCACTTACTATTGGACATGGTTCACAGCTTAATTTTGTACATGTCAGAGTATATCTCTGCGAAGATGTTGACTGGAGGGAGCAGAGACATGTTGTACATTGATCCACCATCAGGCGTCTCCATGGCTGAAAGATTAGAAGCAGTTTGTAAGTCAGTGACTATCTCTTCAGCAAAACTCAAGTAAATGAGCAATTTTATCTTGGTTAAATCTCTTCCATTAAATCTTGCATTGCCATTCTTTGCAAAAGAAAACAGAAAACCCATGCCCCCACTTTCCAGAGACCCAAACTTTTGCATCTGTAATTCCACAACAAGCAGCATAGCATGAGGCTATTTCTCCAGTAAGCCCTTTAGAATTCCTTAATCTGCAAAATGGCATTGGCATTTCTTCCTTAGTTGCTTACAAAGCTAGCAAGCAAGAAAGGAATGCTTGAAAGTGAATCCTTGAAAGATTTTTGTCATGAGCTATCCTGACTACACATTAGGTGGTTGCCACCAGTTTGTTTTTCCTGAGTGTAGTGAATTGGTTTGCCAACAAGTTTTTATTCTTGAGCCATCACAACCCACAGATCACAGGCAGAAGTTACATGTTATTGTTCTTGTAATAATACTGCTTAGAATCTCAAGAGGCCTAAAAGCTTCAAGTTGAGAAAGAATAAAGAAAAACAAAAACAGAAACAGAAATACTGAGTGAAGAGCTGGATTTGTCCATAGTTACAAGCAAATCAGTGGCCGAGCTGGCACAAAATTCAAATTCCCCGAGCTCTTCGCCAGTACCTTGTTTGCTGGACCCCACCACCTTTTCAAAACTAGCAAAAATGGCTTTTAAAATGTAGAGCAAAAATGCCAAACTATTGAATGGGAAACAAAAGGATGTGGAGTTAGCAATTTGATTCCTAACACTTAAAGGAGTTCTAAATACAGAGTCTTTCTGCCTCCCAAGTGCACAGCCTTTCACTTCAACCCCAAAATAACAAACCACTATGGTTGAAGGGACAAAATGGGAGGAGTGTACTCAAGGTTTTCACAAAGAACTTCTAAAACCTAATAAATATGGCAAACAGACACTAAATATTGCTAGAGTTTAAAAGCTTTGAGTTGTGCTTCAAAAGTCAGTGAAATGTTACTGTTGACTCCATTTGGAACAGGAATTTCCCATGGTACATACTACACATATCTTCAAGTTCCTTTTTTTCTTGTTCCACTCTAGTAAACACTCATGGAACAAATGGAGCAAAACCAAGAAGCTGGGCAGAGTAACAGTGTAAAGGTAATGCGTTTATGGGTAGTTCAGAGCCAATACTCCAGCGTATACACTGAAGGACAAATGTTCTGATTAAAGAATTTTAATTACATTCTTACTCTGCACCCCAGCACAACAGAGGTCCTCAGGCCTCGGTAGTTTTCTATAAAGCACTAGTAATAGCAACAACTTTTTGCTTGTTTTGTGGAGGTCTAGAAAAAAGACCCTCCACATACAACACGATGGAGGTGGTAATACCAACAGGGAGATCCTTGTCTTTCAATAACTCAGCTTGAGACCTCGACACAGGACGCTTCATCTTTCTCAGTTTAACTTTTTTTAGTGAATATCGAGTCATTAATCTGGAGGATTAAAAGACCTCAGTGGATGCAGGCATGACATTTTCCGATGGGAGAGGGACAGATAGCAAATGTCGTATGAAATGCCAGACTTCTTGTTTACTCTCAACATTGGAGAGCATTCAGACACCAGAGTGATAGTTCTAGTACAGACTACGTGGCCTTACAAGGGCTTTCAATCCACTGACACTAGTATTGCTCTACCAGCTAGTAGCTCCACACATGTATGTGCATGTACACACAAAAGCTTTTCAAATCTGGGAGATGTCCTCATCATGTTGACCTGTTTCAAAAATACATTTGGGGTTGTTCTGTTTACTATCATAACCGTACTGAATTCAGGCCCTCTAAAAGTAAATGCTTATCACAGAATGCCTCAGTAGCTCTAGGCTTTCACATCATGAAGAAAGGGTCTATAAAGCCACAATCAATATTACAATCGAAATCCTCACTGGACCTTCTAATAGTTCCAACGTTCCAATTCAATACAAAAAAAGATAGAGAAAGTTGAGTTTATAATAAAACTACTGTTACAGGCAGGAATGTAGGGCTTACTAGAGACATGTTGAAATGAAATCCTCACACACAAGTGCCTTGAACTTCTGGGGGAAGTTCTTACCTTGATCCAAAGTTTGCATCACACCTTAGTTCTACAGTATGTATTTAATGTATTTGGGGATCAGTACGCAAATAGCTTTAACAATGGCTTTCTGTGAGCAAACATAGCTTAGCATTACAGAAATGAGTGAAACAATGGATTGATACATCCTTTTCCCTTTATATAATACACCTATCGTGTGTTTTCTTGGCTAACTTAGAATGAAATGTCAACATCTGCTAGCCCAGTGTTAGTCAGTGGAACCAAAATAACCTGCATAAAGCCCCAAACCACTCAGATCTCCTTCAAAAATGCCACTCAGTAAAAGCCTGGGAAAACAGATGAGTGATATAGATAATCCTTTTGGTAAATACAGCCACCTGCTTGGAAGTCTGCAGTTAAAGCCCACAGTATTGTTAAGAACAGCAGAGTGAATGCAATACACCAAATTACTGGAATATAATATTGGTAACCAGATACAAGACAAAAATGTAAAGGGATTAAGGACACAGTCAGTTAACAGAACTGCAGTAAAAGACTCAAAACTTGGAACTATTCATTGAATGAGTTAATGGAGCAAAGTTTTCCCTTGATATAAAATGAAACTTGAATCCTATTCTTAAAGGACACAGAATAAAGGTTTTGAAATCCAGGAAGTATAAACTTCTGTGGACACCACATCTTCCTTCCTGACCAGAACTCTGGAACAGTCATTGAAGTAGAGAATAGTTTAAAGACAAAGCTGTAGTAACACCAGCTGCTCAAAAGCTTTCAGACATATAGCTAATTAGCTTACAATAAGTCATTAAATGAAGCTAGTTTAATTGAAAAGTTCCTTAATTTAAGAGAAGTTCTAATACAAGCTCTAATTTAATGTTTAATTTTTTTTTAAATCAAAATGGCCACTTTGTTTATAACTCTTCCAAGATTATATCGCAACTCAGACTTCACACTCTCCATCCTGAGAAAATATTTTGATAACTGCGTTGTCAAATGCTAACTTCAGTAATGCTTGACATTTGCAACAGCAAGAGCACAGAAGTAACGTAACAGCTGGGGCCTACCTAGACCCTCAAAATCTTGCACAGGCAGTGTTTGATAAAATGATCAATTGTCAGGAAGAACGATAACACATTTTTAAAACTGTATTAAAGGGGGGGGAGGAAACAACAATAAAAAAAACCCAAAAAAACATTTTAAAGACAGCTTTTATATATAGCCAGATAACAAATAAGAACAAATTGAAAGGCAGTTTTGTGTCGGCTCAAACACTTTATGAATTCATTCCAAATTGGGAAAATTTTATTAAAATAGGATTTTTTTTCAATATTGTAGAAACTGAAGTATTTTAATTTTAAGTCTTCAAAATACAGATGCTTTTCATTTTGCCTTCACATGACATTTGGTTTCAAAATTTGCTTATGCTTCATTTTAAAGTATTTTAAAATATCTTAAAACACTTGAAAATAGAGCAAAGACTTTAGTTGACAGATCAGGTAAACATTCTGTTGGAAGAGAAAAAAAATCAGCTGTTTATGGAAGAACAGCACGCATCTGGAAAGACACCTTCTTTTGCAACACAGTGTATATATATATATATGTACATATGCATATCCTATATAACAGAAGGTGGCAGGAGCTAGCAATTACTATACTACATGACATTCTCCACAAGTATGGTCTTTATAAAATGCCACAACTAGTTTTGACAACATATTATAGAGGAGACAATTAGAGGAATCAAAGAAAAGCGGATTATTTCAGATTTTACCACTTTAAAACTCTTCTCCCAGTGCTCTGAGAAGAAAGGCAGAGTTATTCTTTGGATTTAATTCTACAGGGAAGTAATCCCCACACAGAATGATGGATGGTTGATGACAGGGCTTTAGCTCTAACAAACTGATAAACTTATGCCTATCTACTATGAAAAAAAAAAAAAAAAATCAAACCCAGAAGAAATAGATGGAGAAAGGTTCTCCCTGCCATACCTCAAAAGTCCAAAGAGATTTGGGTAAACTTACCTTTTAATACATGAAAAAGAAAGACATACATTGATAATACAGGAATACGTAGGTTAAACGTTAGGTTAGAAGACTAAAGAGGACCTGTTTCCCTGGGGGATGATGAGAATTTTTAGAGCTCTTTGACACCAGAGGTGCTGCCAGAATATGGATTTAGGGAAACAATGGACAATTGACAGAGCTCTCCAAAGATAAATTCGGCATAAATGAGATCAGATGCTTAAGTCCTATCATTCCCACTGTCATGGGCTGGGTTAAGCATGTCTTAATCTATCCATTAAATATGCAGTTGAGAAAAAATTTCCTCTGAGGGCATATCAGCAGGGATCATGAAAGGGGACAGAGGTCAAACAGTGAGGAAGCTCAGTTTTCCTGTTCCTGCTATGGCCAAGGAGGGATACCCCTCCTTCCACACAGGTGGAGCAAGAGCCTCCATCCTTTTTTAATCTGCTTTATCCTCTAGGTAGAATACGGGAAGTTTTTGCTTCCCTGAAGTGGGCAAGGATCATTTTTGAGATTATCCCTCACAGATAGTTTCCTGTGTGTTTGGTAGCCTGCAAGTCATTACACAATGCAGATTACCACGGTTTCTAAGCGCTTTTCTCAAGCATCCTTTCAAGATAAGGAAACGTTACTGTCCCCATTCTGCAGAGACACTCATCGTCATGTAGGACGACCATGGCAGTGTCGTGAACTGGACATACATGTGCCGAGACCCTTGCCATTGCATTTACCCCCATGTCTCACTTGCAGACATTCTGTCTGAACAAAGCTGCCCTGGTATGCTTTTGTGTGTTCTGGCAAGTTTGTGCTCTTCAAAAGCTCATTCATATATCTAAATATCTTACCACCACACCAAATACAAGGAACCGTGTCTTACCCCAATAACAGTGCCATTCAAAAGACAACCATTCAGGGGGACTGAAAAAGAAGATAATATTCCATTTAGCATTACCATTATCACAACGTTACCAAGTTTTAATAAACCACAGGTATGCTTTTTTGACTTCTTAGAGCTCCAGCTGAGGACATTTAGATCCAGTTTCAGTGAAAAGAGGCATAATTGAGCCCTCTTACGTTATATCTTGAAAGGTAGCAATTTGTCAAGAGTTATCCTGAATTCCACCTCCAAATACCTCTTGCTGAGCTGTTTCTTGACAAGCACATGGCACGGTACGAGTTTTCCCCTCCAGGTCAAGCCTCACGCTCTCAGAAGATGAGAGGTTTTCTGCAAGTTGCCATGCAGATTTCCCCCCCTCCTCCCACTGCTAGCTCCTCACCCTGTGGTTGCATATATACTTGTCAATTAAACATCACTAGGAGTCTTCCCAGACTGAGGACAATTAGCCAGATCTTCCAATTCGACCCAAGTCTGTGCTAGGAAACATCCACAGCCACAACGTTGAGGCACGCAGAAGACAACATAGCTGCATGCAAACTCCTTGTTCACAGCAGGCGCTGGGGAGAGTGTTGAACCTTCCTAGGCCAACAGCATCTCAAGACCTCTTTTAAATGCTTAGCAATGCAGGCTAGAGCTGTAGAAACACAGCCTGGGGTGTCTCTCTGAAGCAATGCAAAATAGCTTCAACAGCAAGTAGTTCAAGAGGAGACAGTGAACATCAGTTGGAAAGAGAAAGTAATAGCAGCAGGTGCTATTGTACTCAATGTCTAAATTATACAGGAGAGGATCAAAGCAGCGCTATACTTGCATAACATGCACTTTTGAAATTGCTGTTGAGAAACAGATCAACGCACGAGATGATTCATTCCCCAGTGATTCCGTTTGTCATACACAAAAGCTTACCACATCTGCAGGAAGGACAGCAGTCTATTATTTGGTCACAGCGTAGTTCAGTTCCCTCCGGACAGTGAGGAACATCCATTTGAGAGCAAGAAAGATTCTTTTGCTGCACAAAAACCTCATTGTTCACCCGGACACACTCATTGATAATGCAATGGTTGAAGGGGGATCGCCACTCTGTGCCGACCTGGTGGGAAATTGTAAAAGAATTAAATATAGGCAGCAGGTTTTGTGTCACTGGATAGAGGGAAGACACACAGCCAACAAGCTGGTTTGCAAAAAGCACGTTTACTGCCTGAGGAATAGTCTGTCACTCAACAGTTCTCCACAAATCCTTACCACGACAATCAGTTTAGAGAAAAGTCTGCTGCTTGGTTTGTAGACTACAGGTGTTACAGCAGTATCCTTAAGGTGAAAAATAAAGAGGCAGGTAAAATAAGATGTGAAGAAGAAAAAGCACTCAACTACTTTTACATCTACATTTGCTACCCAGTAGCTGGCTGCTCTGCATTGCACTGTAGCCGAGTTGGCTCTTTTTCTGCTGGAACCTGCTGCAAATCAGCTCTACTAAGCCCAAAGGAGGCTTTGGCAATAGGCTCTAGACCTGAAAATACTTGCAAATGGAGAAGAGACTGGATCCTGTTGACAGTCCTACTGATTATAAGCACCCATGGGTCAGACGAGGCAGGAACTTCAAGTGCTATTATGGGAAGAGACATCACCACAGGCCAGAAAGAAGATGCTGTTACAGTTCAGCGCTGGGAGGAGCTGATCACCGCTTTGAAGCCGCATGCCTCCAGTGTTAACACTCTTTGAATACACTTCAGGAACAGTGAAAATCAGATCCCCAACTACAGTAAATTCAAACACCTTTGCTCAGGGAGTTAGGGAATACTTTTCTCTCCTGTGTTAAACACTTAATTCTTTGTTAATGACAAAAGTTGAAAGAGGACGCAGCAAGAAAGAGACAGCAGAGCATAAGGATCTATTACTCCATTAGGACAACAGAAAGCACTAAGACACCGTGGAACATTAAAATAGCCTTCTGAAGGCTTGTTTTGTGAAGCAGAGAAGAATATTGATCCACATTAAGAAATGCCCTTGGTAAAATGAGGGAAGAGGCGGCTGCAAAATGATACATTAATTTTTTTTAACAGACAGCAGACTGCCTTTGTAAAAGAAGCAATTAAAAAGTTAACACATGAACATGAGATGTAGATGAAAATGCACACACATTATACAGAACAACATTTAGGGAAGAAAAGATGGGGAGATAGGCTGTTATTTTAAACATATTTAACTTATTGTTCCTGCCTTCATTGAATCCAAAGCCCTGCATAGGATTAAGCAATGTAATGCTACTGGCACAGGCAAAGGCTTGCCGAGGGTGGTTGGGTTAGGCACAGAACAAACTGAATAACCTGAAAGAATTAAAAATGTAGGCAAGAAAAGGAACAAACATCCACATCCATTTCCAGGGTGGTAGGGTATCTGCAGTGCATTTTAAATGGCTGTTGCATGCACTCACTTCCCATTGGGTCTTTGAATCCTAAGGAAAGAGGCACACTGCTGAAAATAAACTGTTAATTTGAGCAGAAAACAAATGTAGCCTGGACCACTGGGGTCTGATCCGATATGCAGCAATCGTCTTTAGCAACCAGAGAATAATTCATGTTTCTATCCTCATTTACTTCCTGATAGTTCACTGTGTATCAAATAGGATATCTTATTTGAATAGAATTATGAAATTCAAGCAATCCACTACCCCATCTGCCTGCTATCCACCGAGTAATACAAATTAATTGGGATAATTTAAACAAATAACCTACAGCCAGAGAAGCATCATGTCCCATTAATATTCTTTTGAGCTACCATTTCTGAAATTACTACTTTTACACAAAAATATTGCTACCTTAGAGCCTGAAAAGGGTGGGGAGAGTTTGCTTGTTAGAACCAAGTCAGCCACATGCCCCCAAAAACATTCTTTTTCAGCGCTGCTTGGTGTATAGAGATAGCTCGTATCTTCTTCATCTTCTTCCATGGAACACAAAATAATTCCAGGGCATTTCTGCTAGAAGAGGAAGTGTCCACACCACCACCACCTCACCTCATGCAAAAAAGGATCTGCATCACCCCGAGTCCGGGAGAGCTGCTCCTCACAGGCGGTCTTCTGGCATCTCCCGCAACACTTCCCTTCTTCGACAATATACTTGTAACCCTGTAGGAGAAAAGAAAAGGATGGACTGATCCAGGGATAGGAGACAAATGAGATTACTCCTAAAAGAAAACACTAGGATAAGTGTTTCATGTTAGCAGCTTTTTATGGAAAGGGGAGGTTGAAAACAGAACTGTAAGGCCACATCTTGCTATTACAAAACAAACAAGTGGTCCACCCAGTTCAGCATCTTGTTAAATGGTATAACATTACCTGTCAGAAAAAAAAAACTAAATTAAATCACATACAACATTAAAAGCAGAAATTCTTATCTCATTAGGTCCTGCTTAATATGTATTTTGAAGACATATTCACTTCAGCTACAAGGACAGCTAGGTATTATCCTCGCTTAGGTCATGCCTATCAACTAATGGGCCTTGGGGGTATATCAGCTTCTCTAGTGTGGTATGGAGCACCCCTTCTCGGCGTACAGAAAATGCTGATGGTGCCTAACCTAAGAAAGACAAAGAAAATCTGTAATCACCCAGAAACATCTTCCTTTTGTGAATATCTGCTCAAATAAGTAATAGCACAAAGATTTGCCACCAGACAGAAAAGAACAATGACATAAGCTGGCAGAAATGGAAAGGGAAGAGGTAAAAGAAAAATGCTTTCAGAGGATTCTCAGCAATTTCGACAGCATTAAGCAGCAGTCATTTCCAAATGTTAGTTTATTGTACGTGAGTGGTTTCTTTTATGCATTAGCAAACTGAAAAGAGCAAGTCTTTCCAATAATATGGCCTAACAGAGGAGTGCAAAAGGAAAAAGAAGTCAGTCCACTTCTAAGGGTGATTGTCAGAACTGCCATGCTATTTGGTAGATTTTGAGAGAAAACTATATATATGAAGAATCCAGTTTTTAAAAAAAATCACTACATTCAATCACCTCTGTTTTTACATACAAGTCATATATAATTATAAGACTTTTTATTTGATATTTAAAACATTTTTAACATATAATACTATTTTAAAAAAGAAAAAAAAAGTTAAAAATTGTTCTAGTGTCATCTTGGACATCAATCAGCTCTCACAACTCCCCTTCCCACCCCTGAGAATTCAAGGTTCGGATTCAGTCTGAGCACACTCAGACATCTGACCACCCTGTGCTGAAGCAGAGGGAAGGGGTCAGTCAGAGATGTAGTCCAGGGACCAGTTTTGGCTGATCATTTAATCTTTTCATCTCCTGAAGCAACTAGCCAAATATTCAAACATTGGAGTATCTAAGTGAAAGAAAGCAAGGAGCTTTAATCTAATTAGAAATAATATATTCTACATTTAATAGCTCAGCAGTCTCTAAGGGGAAAAACATAACCCTGATTTCAACACAGAGTTGAAGGAAAGATGTTCTGTCAAAGAAAATATAGTTCATGTGAAAAACGTCAATGAAAACAAGCATCGTTTTATTTTGGTCAACCCCTTTGAACTGAATTGCTGAAGTATTCCCAACTGCTCCCTCCCTTCATGAACTGTCCTTGATTTGCAATATGAAGCACATTAGCAAATCTCAATAATCAGCAGACTTTCACATAGAAGTGCATTTTGTATAAAGTTATAAAATGCAATACCAGAGGTTGGCCTAGCTTTATGGAAAAAAGTTGCGCTGTCGAGCATTTCATGTTATATGACTTTTATCTGCTAAAAACATGTCTGAAGCATCTGAAGTATTAGACACAACTTTTTATTTGTGTGGCAAACTCAGAGAAGTAAAAACTCATGAGCTGTTTGTGCCCAGGATAAAGCAAAACCCAGCTGCAGGACCCAAATTTCACTAAGTTGGTTTGAACAGAGCCCTCTAAAGTGGTGCACTGTGGTGCACGGTGCGTTCAAAATCTGGGGGCTCTGACTCCTAAGGGGAAGAAACACAGGAGACGACAGCTCCCATCCTCAGCGCCTGCTGAGCTTCTCCTAGCAGAGCCCCTGAACCACCGCAGGCTACAAACCTGTCTCAGAAGACAAACCTGCAGACTGCAGCCGTCTACGAGCTCCTCAAAAAGCAGAGCATCCATCTGTACTTGAGGAGTAAGGTGGACAGTGACTCCCTGCTGTCACAGATCCTCCACACCATGAGAAATATTTCACCAGAAAACCCCACCTTTTGTACCTCACACCACGGAAATTTGTGCCCACGGGAAGAAAGCAAGCTTGATTTGATGCTTAATTCTAAAGGTGGTAATGTTTAATGTTACACCTAAGAAAAGGAAAACGTATTGTGCATTTTGAGGTGTTTTTATTGTGGGGTTGGTTTCTTATTCTCCAGTTAGATGACTCACATACAAAAAGTGTATGCTGCCAGAATTATTCCTGAGCTGCACAGTCCATGAACATGAACATCTGACAAGTCTCAGACACTGTGCTGTTGAAGGTTAATGTTAGACTGAACTAAGCAGAGTAAGCAGTAACCATCTCTTCCTCCATTTTTTCATTTTCTAGTGCATAGACATCAGCATATAGAGATGCCAGTGTTTGCCATGGTTTGTTCAAGAATTCACTTAGAGCCAATATTCTGCTTTTTCTGGACTGGATACACTGCTTTATTCCTCGTCCACATCTTGCCTTTTTTTTTTTTTTTTTTTAAACCCAGAGTTCAAACTTCAAAAACAGGGAATTAAAATTCAGAAGCAGCCCTTGGTAAGTGTCTGACTGTCCATCACAGAGGCAGATCACAGTCTACACAACCAAAAAAAAAAACAAAAAATGCCCATGCCCCGGGAGGTAAAGGATAAGGCAACACAAGGCACCCCTCGCATTTGAACAGGTGCACGGGGCTGACTTGGGAGTCATAATCAGCAGCTGCGATGGAGAACCTGACAAGTGCTCCGTTATGCTGCCAGATCAAGCTGTTTTATCAAATGCAAATGCAGAGATAAAGCTGAGGGTCAAAGCATACAGATTATGACATTCTACTGGGGGGGGGCAAATTTTCTGTGCTTTTGAACCCGAGCTTGGCTCACAACAAACAAAAGAGGAACGCAGATTAGTTCTGTAGCTTTCAGAAATGAATATTTTGGTTTCATTGCCTACCAAGCCTACTGGAGGGATCCGCATGGGCTACGGCTTGGCATATTTGTGCAC
Source organism: Elanus axillaris (assembly GCA_026212715.1). Taxonomy (NCBI): domain Eukaryota; kingdom Metazoa; phylum Chordata; class Aves; order Accipitriformes; family Accipitridae; genus Elanus; species Elanus axillaris. The sequence continues at coordinate 5,845,820 of JANZLQ010000025.1, read as the reverse complement.
TCCCTTTTTCATTCGAGCATTGCTCAGGATACATAGTTCATCTTTTCCCAGGTGCCAAGGTTTTGGCCAGAAAACTCTGTTTGTTGCCTTTTGGCCAACAAAGAAGCAAAAAAAACCCCCAAAAAACAGCGTGTTCCTCAACATAGTATTTTTAAGAAGGCTCCAGTATTTGTCTTTTATGTATTGAATATATAGTACCTAGAGAGGGTTGGAAGAACCAAAGAGAATGAAAATGGCAACAGTAGACTGAAAAAAACCCAGCAGAATGCATATAAATCAACTTGAAATGCTGAAAGCAAAATCTTCAGTGGCCATGAATCAGCACAATTCTAGAGAAGTCCCTGAAGCTGCACTTATTTACCCCAGGTAAGGACTTAATTCTCTGTTTGCAAGTCTCTATTACATTAAGGTATCATTTCCCAATTTCCCTAATACAATATGCTTTAAAATGTAAGCAGGATATTTGAAATTACCTCCCAACAAGACTTGCGCAGTTTTTAAATGAGATCCTGCACATCTAATATTCAAACGACACTCTTCCTTTCACATTAGTTTCTTTGACCTCCTTAATATACACTATTAAGCCATTTACTACCATGCTTTTCATGTTACTTCAAAGGAAAAATATCCATTTGAAATATCAGAGATTAAAGCCGTAGCTTTTGTAGTCAGCATCTATTACAACCATCATTCACTATGCCTTTGCACATAGGGTGCAAATGTTCTTTATTTTAATTTAATTAGTCAAGAGGCTTGAAAATCTAACCTAATTAACTTACACACACTTAGCCAAATGGCTTTGTCTTAAACATTTATCCCAGAAAATTATGCTTCATTCTTCCCATAATCATCTAATACTTTAAATTATCCAATACTTTAACCCACACTCTTTTATATCACTTACAAAGTACCTAACTCGAAGAACATTGACAGAAACTAAGCAAAGCAAGCGCTCCCTTCACATTAGTATACTAGTGATTTTTTAAGGTGTTTTGAAAGCTGTTATCCATTTTATCACCACGATTCTCTGCAGGGGTGTAGTCTGATGTACTCTCAGAGAAATAATTTCTGAAGAAGCTCCAGGAGGGAGACACCACTCCTCCTTGTGGCACATGCAATAATTGCAGCAATTATCTGCTTGCTTTCTCAAAACTTTGGTAAGAGAAAGATAGAAGAGGACAGGAAAAATGAGGGGACTACGGCATATAATGAAGCAAACCCACATCTGCCTGCAAGTGAGAAGTCTGTATTTGCTGTTAACCTCCTCAGAGAACTGTGGGATAGATTCGTTTACATGGAACATTTGCTCTTTTTCCAGAGCACTTCTTTACATTCTAAAACTACAGGTATGGTTTGAGTTTGATTTTGTCATGCTCAGAAGAACAGTAGCACTGTTCACTCATCAGGGTGAAGGAGCTAGTACATGTGTTAGGGTTTTTTTCTCCTTTTGTGTAGCTAGATAAAAAAACCTGCAAGCTGTTTTCACAGAAGTCAGATGCCAGTCGACAATGATAACTGCACAACTTTCAGACCTGGCAATGGAATTAATAACCATGAGCAGCAGAGAGTTTGAACATCATCTTAGCAATGAGCCATGATTAAAAGATGCCTTTAATGTCAGTATAACTTTCAATGCCATCTAATCTGAACTGAAAAATAAGGTTTAAGGCCAATTCAAACTGGATTACAGAACTTCTGCAGTCCTTGATATGTATATCCACTGCATCAGGAATAAGCAAAGGAAAAAAGAAAAACTGAGCTATCCACACTCTCCAACAGCTACAGTTTTGGTTGTACAACTTTGATAACCATTAAAGGAACAGAAGAAATGGCAGATTCCCCAAGAGAACTGGCATGGTTTCCACCAAGGCTTTTTGTTTGTTTAAAACAAGCTTTTTGATACTGCAAGGCTGAAGGCTGATTTGTCAAGAAACTATAGCTCTGTATTAATGATACTTTAGAATAAAAAAATATTGATAAAGTTATGGCTAGGAGCCAAAACACAGCCAGATACTTTAGATCTAATATTTCATAATAATTGCCATACTAGAAACAAGTCTCTTCTACAAATGGAAATCAAAGGGATTCTCTTGCAACAGCTAAAAGTTCTCACATCTACCCTCATGGTTTTCACTGCACTGGACATCCTCAAGCTTTCTTACCAAATTCCACACTTGCAGAAAGAGCACTACTTTGGTTTGTATAGTTTTTTAATGGATTGGGATTTTGCTCTGATCCCAGGGAATTATACAGTCTTTAAGACACAGCAGAGGAAAACCTTATTCAAAAAAACTTATATTTTGTTCACACCTTCTCAAGAACACATACATATATGCTGTCCAGCCTTGTTCTGATACAGAGGCTGTAAGTTAAACGGTATTGAAAAATAGTGGTATTAAGGCATTTGGAATTCTTTGAAAACCAAGGCACAATTAACTTAGAATACAGAAAATAGAATTGCATTTCAGATATTGGTTTGCTTAATTGAAACGTTCATAGTCAAATTCCAACACATGGTTTTAAAATCCATACTAATGTAAATTCAAATGAGAACTTAAACCAAGTCAGGCAAGGCAGGGTTTCTACAACAACATTAATTCAGCCACAAGGTGCTGCACGTATATGCCCTATGCCTAAGGTCAGTCTTTGACTCCTAGACATGTTATTAAAGTATTTCCAAAAGCAGAAAGAACACCTCTAACTTCTCGTAGCTGTATATACAAGGTTTGCTAATGAAGACCTTTCTTCCAAATGTAACTGAACAAAAGCAAGGAGGAAGAAGAGATATCAGGCATGATTTTTCTTGGCCTCTGTTCTGAATGCAACTACATAAATGGGACTCATTCCGAAAAAGACAGTGAAAATTTTTAGGAAGAACAGTGCAAAACAGGCTGCAAAGATTTGGAGACTCGGTGGAGGAAGGAAATGTGCATGACATTTGTTTGGAGATCCACTGTATTTCCAGCAAGACAAGAAAAACCTACTCCTGGAGCAGAAAAAAAGCAAGTGACTCTTGTCTCACATGCAGCACTAGAAAACCCAGAACACGGCAGTAACATCGCAGTCATCACAGCGAACCAAACACAGAAGCAGCACCTCTCCCTCTTAGTTAAAGGGATTTGCAGCTATTGCTGTAATATGCCCTTTGCATTTCCCACTGCCCAATTCCAGCTGGTCACCTGTAATGACACCAGGGCAGTCTGTTGAGTCCACAGGCCACCATGCAGACTTTTATCAGCAACACACAGACTTCTATCAGCTACTGGACCACTGAAAGCACTGATGTTACAACACACATTTGAAAACACTTGCTGCTTGGTCAACTGTTTGAATTTTGTGTGGGCTAATGCCACATATAGCCTAATACAAACATTTTAAAAGCAACTTGGAATAGCATTAAGTTGCTCATCTTTGCTTCTGCACTGAGGATAAAAGCAAATTAGCTGCTTCTGGGCTTCACTTCACAGTTCGGGGAAGAACAAACCCATGGGGAAAGCCCTGGGTCAGCAGAAGACCTGCAGGGAATATTCTGCATCCCAGACAGCACGCCTGGTTGCTCCCCATGGACCCCGGCAGAACCTACTGGACTCGCAGATTGTCAACACACCAGATCACGGCCTAAGGAGGAACTGCTTCAGGTCAGATGTGCCTTTTCCTGAATGGAATTGGCTAATACCATCAAGAACAATCTCAATTAATCCATGTATATACCAAAAGCTTTACAAAGAGGCAAAAATGTATTTGTGGTAGCCTCTCACATTTGCAGCACAATTTCTCTGGCCACATAGGAGTTGGTAAGGGGTGTGAGTTCTCAGCACTCAACTGGGGTGGGCAACCACTTCTGCCATCTGCTTTTTTCTACAGCCCCAAGCTGTGTATTTCCACTGTCCTCACTGACTGACCCACCTATGCTAAACTCATGAAGCAAGGGCATGGGAATGCTCAGGGATTATGGGTACAAGATGCTAGATACCAGAGCAAAATGCAATTCTAGGGCACCACATTTAATTTTACAGTGATTTTTTACTTCCTTATTCTCCATATTATTTTAAGGTGAGGAATGTTAGGGATGCAAATTGGGTAGTTTAAAGGAAGTATAAAAAGCATTTTGAGCTTTTGTTAGCTCAAATCATGTTATGGTCAAAGAAGTCTTCTAATCTATGATGTTGGCAAGTGTTGCTGACTTTTAACCAATTCCTTTGACCCTTTTTGAATTCTTCTACCAACTTTTTGTACCAGGTATCTGTCTCCTGCTTGACCAGCTATGTCAGTATAACAAAGTAGCTCATACTTCTTTTGCGGGCTTCCAAAAGTAGACCGCATAATTTTATAGCATGTAGCAGATGTCTGAGCATAATAAAGGCCACAGCATGTGGTGTTATTACTGCTATAATGGGCAGAGCCGAGCAATAGACAGATCTGAAATGTTCTCTTCAGAAAGTGAACTTCAGCTAGAACAGTCATTTCAAATTGAACTTCAGACATCATGAGTACTTATTGTGCAAGCAGTGTAAATGATAGACATTTCAGGATACAGTTCTCCTTTTATTGAAATATAATTGTCACAGATTTCCCTGGCAGCAGGATATACGATCCTAAAACAATAACCCCAAAATAAAGTCAGTTATGCTCAGGCCCTCTTAGGCTCTGTTCCCAAGATAATTCGTTGCTACAACACTTATTTTCTATTTTTCTCTGGTTTCTCTAAACACACAGGTTTAAAAGTAATCATTTCAGATCCCCATCAGGGCTCTGCTGGCTAATGCACTGGTTTAAATGTTACTCACCCGAGAGCAGAACACGTTACATGCTTTGTCGTGACACTCCATCATCTGAAGTCCTGTAACATCATCCCTCATACTGGTGCAAGAGCATTCCCTGCAACCGTCTTCCCAGGTTGATCCAACGAGGTAGACTATGTTGTTGTGCACACACACCTATTGAATGCAAGAATTAATACGTGAAAGAGCACACTGCTGCTGCAAGGGCACACTGCTGGCTCCAAAAGGCTGCTTTTTAAGATGTGAAACCTACCATTAATTTTACTGAATATTTTGAACCCGGCAGAAATGCTACAGGTCTTAAAATTGTGGCCACTCTGTTGAGGAAAGGAAAATAAGTGCAACCAAAGCTGCTCTTTTGTAAAGAATAAATCATAGCATTTTATCAGTAGTCAGTGGAATTGCCCAGGCTCTGACTCGGTTTCCCTGGAGTTATTATCTCTAAATATTAGGTCACATTATAACTAGTGAGTCCTGTAGAAGGAGCCCTGTATGCAAAACTTCTTCCAGCTAAATCAGCTGATCTGAAAAGATCCTGCCTTGAGTTAAAAGCACTCATTCTCTTGTATCCTTTATCCTTAGGCCACCACAGCTACCAAAAGTAGTGCCATCTCTTATATTGCACTTTCTAGTAGTAAATTTTACAGCATGTTATTAAAGAGATGAACATCATTTATTTTTATAGATATAGCAAGTAAGTCACAGAGACATAAAATGACTTATGCAAGGTCATGAACTACTTAGCAACAGAAAATAAAGGCTAGATCTCCTAAGTCGCAAGACAGTGTAACCCTATGTTAAGCTGTTAGGTAAGGTTGCTCCAATGAAAAAGTTACACTGCCCTGCAACCTCTCCACTAAGCAACCTTATCTTAGAGGTTAGCATAATGTAACAACTTCATAAAAGGATGGCAAAATAAGGAAAAATATATCCTGGTGAAGCTTTAACAGAGTCGGGTATTAATTTGCCAAATATTTAAAAGTGGCAATATAGTTCATGTAAGATACAATGCCTTCTCAGGCAGAGGCAAAGGTAATCAATGGGCACAAGGAGTTTAGTTCTAAGGTGAGCCAAATATTTCAAGTCAGTGTGGGATTGAAAGAATACAGGCTAACTGTACTGATCCAAAAGCATGTACCTCCATTATCCAGAAACAAATTAAACCTTTAAAAATTACCTCTGAAATTCCTAATGCTTGAGTGACCTTGAAGGTTCAAATAGTTTTGGGTTTTATACGTATATATATAAAACCTGATTATCTCAAAGTCACAAAAAATTGATTGTTTATATCAGAATAAATGACTGTAGCAAAACAAGCAACAGTGCGATGCAACAGTGTATTTCTTTCCGACACATGTAAGCTAAAAGAGCCCTGCCATCATTATCTGGTAGTCTCGCAGAGGGTTTGTTAATACCTAGCTACCCACTTACTTTAGTGCTGTCACTGTATGCATAAAAGATACTTTCATGTGTGGAAATGACATGTTGTTCCCCTTACCCTGTCCGGAATACAGGTGGTAGATATGCAGCCGCAGTCATTGGTGACGGATTGGGATAGATACCCCAGAGGGCAGCTCACTGTTGAGTTCGTACAGCTGCAGGTACACTCATATTTATCACAGCACTCGGTCTTCTTAACAGTCAGCTCTCGATGCGGTGGGCAGGAAGGTCTTTGAACTAAGCTGCATGCTTCTCTGTTACATGCTAGCAGAAAAAGGTAGGTACCATGTCAAGCACACAGCATTTCAGAGTGCTGCAAGTGAACAAGACAGCTCTCTGGCAGCAAGGCACTAATTGCTACTACAGCCTATTATAAATCTACTTAAAGACTAAGAAGTAATGCAGATATAAAAGATCCAGGTCAAAGATTCTGCTACAGGTTCAGGAAAAGTTCCTACCCTGCCAAAAAAATTACTGTCTCATATACAATCAAAAAGATTTATAAAATAAGCATAAGGGGCAGAGAACACATGTCCAAGAGTAAAGTGTTTCTCTTTCCCTTAATTCAAAAATGTACTTGGAAAGTGCCAACAATACCCTTCCTCCAAGTCTGTGAAACCATTACATGTCCATTAGCTCCAAAATTAAATCTTACAGAGGGGAAAAATAATGTCTAAAGGAAGTTGTCAGTGTTGCTCAAATACAACGTTCCCTGCTAAAAGAAAATATCTTACCACATGTGTAATTTGGTCTGCATTCTCCAGGGTTGGTCAGAGCAAGCTGCAAGCCAAACTCACAGACAGGGGCAGGAGGCAAATCACAGGAAACCAGATCACAGACTAAGAAGAGAAGTTGAGAGAGTGTTTAAGACCATGCCTGACTAGTTAGTCCTCAAGAAAAGACACGCACACGCATGCACATCCCCATGAAACTTTTTCCCCCCACACTCAATTGCTATCCTAAAATATGAAGTAAGTTAGAGTTCAGCAGGTCAGAGTTTGTTTTCAAAATAGCTTAGGGAACAGTTCAAGCTTGGGTTGTGAGGATTAAGGTTCTAATGTTATATTTAATGTGCAAATATAGACCAGGCAAAAATAGTTACTTGGAAAAAGACCATTCTAATGTCATTTAGACAAAACCAGATTGCTCCATTCCCTTCCTCATCTCTTACAGAAAGAGGGACAAAGTCACTTTGGAAGTGAATGAGACTCACAACCTCAGGGGCTGTTTATTTTTCCACACAGATGACTGTATAGTCATTCAGTGGTTTAAAAAAAATGGAGCATTGCATTAAATTAAAACAAAAAAGAAAAAAAGGACTGTATACCTTTGAAGCATTTGGTAAAAACATGGACCAAGAAGATTCCAACAGTTTATGAGAACCTACCACACTCATACTCGGGGCAGCACTGGCCAGAGTCCCTGCGCAGACGAGGGACTTCACAGGGACCACACTGAACAGCTGGAATAAGAAGAAAACATCCATAAAACAAGTTTGGATAAGAACTAGAAAACTAGGTAACAAAAACATCAATTGAAGTCCAGTCATACTTAGAGCAAAACCAATTTACATTTGGCAGTAGGGCAAGGTCGGACTGTGCAGTTTACTTTCTTGTTATCAAGACACATGCAGATCTTGCAAGGGTCATTGGCAGGGATCCACGTTTCCATGTGCTGCATGAAAAGAAACCCAGATTGTTAGAAATCAAATATTCTGGTCACTGGTACATTAGCAATAGGAGCAGGTGAGTAACATTAATTTGGAAAGCCAAAAGACTCTATGCAGGATTGGTTGGTTCCTCTGTAAACAGTAAGAACCTAGAGGAGACACATAATTCTGAAATGACTGTAGTGTGCCAGTTTAGCAAAAGATGTAAAGAATGCATGAATGGGATGAGGAATTACTATTGTTTTAAGCATGAAAAATGCTCAGGTGTTATAAATGCAATTGCAGGCTACTGTGAGTAACAGTGGACTTACGCAACTACATACCATGATAGGATATTCCACGGTAATAAGGGAAACGACAATATTTTGGGAAATACATAGAAGTGGCTCCTTTCCCAAATCAGTAGTTCTTACACACAGAGAAATAAACAGTGCATATCTTTAATTAAGAATACGTGGGGTGACATTACTTGATTTTCCAGTGCACTGAAGACTGGAAAAGCACTAGAGCAACCCCAAATCTGAAACCATCACTGCAGTGACTACCTGGAGGTAATAAGCACATTCAGAAACTGCCAGTGAAGTGTATCATTATTCAACCACTGCTGCTTCTCATCAGAGAGAGGGAAATCATTGATGTTAAAGATGTAGTTACCTATAAAGAACTATCTACATTTAACACCCGTGTGAAGAGTGAGGTAAGAGTGAAAAGATGCACTATGGGACAACAACATTAGTTTACACAACCTGTCCAGGTTCTGGATGAAAAGATGCAGAGTGGGTTAGGGTGACACAAAGGGAAGAGGTGTCATCCAGAAAACTCTGAAGTGCAGTTTAAAAATAACAGTGTGCCAAGACCCTTAGTAATAAGAAGGAAGGAAGGAAATATCTAAGCATACTGCCACCTGTAGCAGAAATATCTATGTAATTTAAGTCATCGCAGGAGTCTGAAAAGACAGTTTACTTTCAAAGGTTTACAGCATGGCAAGGATAAGACACCAGGCACGCTAGAACAAGCCAACCAGAGGTTTAACAAAGCTTAGGAACCAAATCGCATAGGGTCAGTTAATCCATAGGAAATCTATTTTAGTCAAAGAAAGCTTGCATCGATGTATTGCTGGTAAAGAACATTATCTCAGGGCTTGGAAAAACAACTCGAAGCCTTCTGCCAAAGCTTTTGATGGCCTCAGGATTAAAAAGTCCTGAGAAGGCAGCTGATAGAGAATGCCCACATTTGCAGGTGATGATGTGAAAAGCACGTGGGCATTTCAAGACACAAAGACAGAGAATCACAGCTTTTGCTCTAAGGTTTTCAGCAGTCTTGATTGTCACACAGGTTTGCTTCGGCATAAGTAGGAGTGTCTTTCTAATCCCAGAAGAAATGACAAGAGACAGCACGGTGTTAGTAGAGCTCTGCATGGGCGTTGATACCGAGAATCCCATAAACCCAAGCACAATCTGGGGTAGAAAGGAACAGAGGAATGAGCAGCAGAGGGAAAGAAGGGGGTTAAGGAAATCATAACCCACCACCAGTTGCACTGCCTGTTGTATTGCTCACATGGCTAATCCTGCAATGGTGGAGACGCAAAACGGCTGTGTGAGCTGATCCTTCCCTGCCCTCCACCTCCCCATCCACACAGCAGCTGCATCTAAGCCTTGCCATTGGGGTAAAGACGAGAGGTTTTCAGAGTTAAAACCCCATTAAGGAGCATGCGACAACTCATGAATTTCAGAACTTCTGCAGAAACAAGCACGTATCACTGCAGACGTTATTCCCAAGATGTGCGCTGAGCTTTTCTCCACGAGGGCTTGAAATGATTATTTAAATGGAAAATGCACTGCATTGCCTGAGGATTCAGGGATTTAAGGCACACAGATCCTAGACTTTAATCTGCATTTGCAATAACCATTTCATAGAGAATCATAATCATACCATAACTAGAGCTGTCAGGGTCACCGAGAGTTGTGCACAATTGATCTGTGTTTAGGGCAGTGCTTATATACGTTGCAAGCTATTTTTTCCTTCAAGAGAAAAAGTAAAGTTTTTTCTATTCTTTTTATTACAAAAATTATGTGTTTTTTTTTTCCTTCCATTGTACCAACTCTACACAAATCCAATGGTACTGTATTTAAAACAAAGATCCAAAACAGAACACAAAGAAAAGACAGTGGTCATGTGTATAAAGACACTCCAACCTTAAAATAAAAGCTAATACAAGGTCCACGTACTCAATCCTCTGGAAAACGCTAGCCTTTTGTTCAGAATGAAGTCGTTTGGATAATGCAGATGTGGAACGAAAGAACACACTTTCCCTATGTCTTCCCTCTCGCTGCCAAAATCCATAGGGTAAATACACCTGAGGAGGGGGCTTAATGCTTTTAGGCTCCCGTACCAGCCCTTCGCCCAGCAGTGGAGAAACCCTCAAAACCGTATTTAGTGAATACTTTTTCAGTGCGCTGTGCTTTGGCAGCACCAGCAAGCAGCACCAAGGCCCAAGCCGTGACAAAGCGGGATCCTTGGATCCCTTTTTACTTAAAGAATAGACTCTCCACACACACACAGACTTCTGTTATTTACAGAAGATCTGTTACAAAAACGATTATGTCTTTGACAGCAACTTTGGTCAGTATGAAACGACCATCCAAAAATGTCATTAAGAATCTAAAGCCTATAAAATACTGAAGTCCCTTCTTCTTAAAGTCCTAGAACGAAACTGCAGATTTAAGAGGACTGGCTGACTTAGGTGAAAACTCCCTGAGTTGAGCAGCTGGAGGTGAAGAGGAACAATCCGTTACTTGGAAGAGGGGACGCAGGGAGGAGCGTGCACACCCGCTGTGTGATGCCAAAAGGGAAATCAACAGTCTCTTCCACTGCAGTCTGGCATCCTGCACCCATAGCTCTTCCCAATCCCATTCTGCCACAGAGAAGTCTGACTTAGCTGAGGAAAGTGGATTTTCAGTAAAACTAAAATGATGACTTTCATCAAAGGAATATTTCTCATCAAGAAAAGGAGGTAGACTAATACAATTTGACATAAGGTTGCCTTGGTCTCACTGCTCCCCACCAAGCACTGAAAACATTTCAGTAAGCTTTGCAAAGACAATACAATACATTTTAAGTAAAGGTTCCAGATTTATGATTAAATTGTCATTACTGGTAAAAGTCTGTTGAATGGAGGTGTTTTGTCTGGGTAGACGTTGACTTATGCCATCCCTCCTCTCTTCCCTCTAGCCTCCCTCCACACAAATTTGTCATGCATTTCCGGGTCTGTACAGTCCCAGCTGCGAATTTTATATCCGTCCCAGCCAATTTCACACTAGGGGAGCTACATGGGGCTGACAGCCGGCCGGTTATGAGGAACTGAGCTAGAAAATAAAGTATCCAAAGGGGAAAATAGTTAGACTTACAAGACAGATTTACTTGCAAAAGCATGAACCCCAACCACTGACAAAGGTAAGCTGCTAAGTATGTACTTACCTGATGGTGTGTGCCATCTTCACTGACGCATTGTGTGCAGACTTTTTCATCAACACAGCTGTCATTAAAAATCACCTGTCCGTCTGGACAGAAGCAGCCTTCTGTGGGATAATCCTTGCAGACACTGAGTTTGGTACTATTCTCACAGTGGTTTATGCAGGCTTTGTGGCAGTGATCATATGTCAAATATGTGGGACATTTCATTGCTGAGGAAGACAGAAAAAAAAAACCTTCTTTAGATAAACTAGAGATCTGAAATGCAGATAAATGTTTCCACTCACACTTTCTTTAGAATTCTGTTCAGGTTTTTGAAAGCCATTATCTGATGAACATATTTTGTCCTCTGCAGCCACCAACTTCTCTATGAAGATACACTTTTAAAACTAACAAAATCCACAACAGAAAGTGATTGAAGGAATTTGCTTAAGTTACAGTCCATGCAGAAGTCATCAAGCCACATCTTCAGGCCACATGAGTCAGCAAAGTATGACTTATCCTAATAATGATACAATGGCTTATATGAGCCGAATGTCTTGCCTAACTTTGTTTTCCAACACTGGGCAAGAGACATAAGAATTTAGAACCACCTTTACATGTATTAGAGAAGCACTGGTAACAGCGCATGGCTAGGAGATATCCAAGACAGACTAAAGTGTTGAACAAAGGGGGTTTTTGACAACTTGAACGGCAGCAGTGTTCTCAAGCAACTAAGGAAAGCTAAAAACCAGAACATTTTGGTACTTGAGAATAGAACCTGCTGGATTTCTGCATCTTATTAACTGAATTACCTTCTTAACGGAAGTAACTGAATCAAGGAAAGTTGCATTCCCCCCTAAGCCAACACAATATTTTTACTGAAGAGTTCACAACACTGAGGGTATTGTCTCTAAAAGCAAACACAAAACTAAGGCTACAGCTATTCAAGAAACCCATGGACTCAGCTTCCATACTGTGTACTCCCTTAAGCCTACTTTATTTTTCTCTACAGCTTCAATTAGGAAGAGTGTTTCTTAGTTGCAAGTTTGTGACTGCTGTGAGGTTTATAAAACTTTTTTTCAGTCCCCTGACAAAAAAACACTGAAAGAAAATTACTGAATGAAGACCTGAGATCCCAACCAAACAAGCATTCATCAGCTGAACTGTCTACACACACCCTTCTTAGCAGCCAAAGGAAACGGAAAAGAAAGGTCTTTAGTGTTAACCCTTTTCTGTTTCAAGCCATGCTAAATCCAATTATTTCTGGTGTGTTGGAGTCTATGGTTGTATGTGCAGATAACCATCATAGTTCAGCAGATGCAGAGGAACTTGAAAAGCCACAGGAACTCGATGGGGAGTCCAGTCCCACCATGAAACGCCTTGGCTAGATTCTGAAAACACAAAAAGGTCTATCCACGTGAAATAGAAGAAATTGCCTGCTTATAAACCTGTACGAGCAGCTACCTAGACTATGCTATCCAGAAAAACTAATTCCAGAAAAACTCATTTCCAAAACCAGTTCTGTAAACAAGGTGCCTAGAGTAAGCACCAGTGCTTATTGCCTGTGACAGTCTCATATCAGCTCTAATGAATGTGTGAAAATACATCCACAGCACCTATTAAGGTAGTGAGTCATTTACTTTTTATTCTAGTGTTAGTAAATATACTCAGCCCACTGGCTTTCATCTTGCTTACCTACCACTAGCCCTCTAAAGCAAATCTAGTAAACCTTCTCTGCACAAAATTAATTTATTTTTTAGTTTAGTGATGATGCCCATCAGCACAGAACCTTGACAGCTTTCAAGCAGAACGAGTACCAATGCTAAAGCCTCTAATGTACTTCATGTAACATAGCTCCTTCTCCTTCCTCCTCTTTGGCTGGCATTAAGGAGCCAGCTGTGTGAAAAATGCAGTGAAAAAAACATGCCCCATACTCTAGATATACTATCAAAAAGCCTGTGTGCCTGTGTAAAAGGGCAATGTTTTTTCAAGGAAGGAAGAAACGAGGTGGTTAGGTTTTGCAAAAGAAATATAAATGAACCCACGTGAATGCTCCTGTTTTGAAGTCACCTCTGTCCTGGGGGGGAATGGGAATGAGATGTGCATAAGCAGTGTCATGAGATGGGATAAACTCCATCAATGCCTGGAAAATGACCCTAAACATCCTTTCATCCTACTGGTGCAATGACAACCAGGCGATTGTAGAAAGCCACTTTAAACATATTACTGCCCTTATGCTCCAGAGATTTGGTCAGGTCCTACATGACTTACAGGTAACTCTGCTTGTTGTATGGAAACTTCTGCCAGAGGTATGGAATGGGAGGAGGCATGAAGGACTCCCCACAGTCAGCCTCAGAAACAAGTATTTTAACAAGCCACCCTCCTGGCTAGCTATTTCAGCGCTCACCTCAAATGCCTGTTGTTTCAGAATGAAAAGGAAAAGACTGCAGGTAGTAGCAAAAGGTGAAAATAAGGCTGAAAACAAGTAATAGAAGAATAATTCTTCTGCCAAATTAGTTTCAAAAGAAATCTACCTCAAATACTACCGTGTATGATGCTACTATGATCACGTATTGATCTTGTATTCTGTTTGCTGGCTCCATTAAAGCAGTCTTTTCTTTCAAAGAGGGAAGTAAATAGTAAAAGAAAAGCTGGGGGGAAAAAAACAGTTTCCTGTAAACCTATGATTTCAAAGGGTCATCTGGTACATTTAAGTATTGACATTTCTTCAGCTTATTTTTCCTTTAAATTAGAGTAGCTATTCCTAGTAGATACTGATTGGGAGAAAATAACTTCTATGAGGATCAACAGAAGGTGCAAGTCCATCAAAACAAAATAAACCACTTAACTTCAGAGTGAAAGATCTAGTGACAGTTTGCACTGGGATTCACTCTGACTTTGTGGCTTAACCAGAAAAGACAAGAGAGCAACTCTGGTTAAAGTACTAAATGGATATTTAGGGGAGGGCTGTTTTTCAAGCCTGTGATACATGGAGAAAGGCACACGTCCTTCCAGGGAACAATGCCACTCCTTCTTATCAGTAGTATAATTTAGCACAAAATTAGCAGCTAGCTAGCTAGCTCCTGAGGTCACATACCACTGTGACTTACTGTCTTGTGCAGCCAAAAGGACAGCTAAAACTCCAGTGCTGATGAAGCTGGAATGAATAATGCACCAGGGTCAATAGCTCATCAGCTGCCAGTCAACCTCCCCATATTGCTCAGGCACAGTTTTCTTAAACGTCCTATAACAGTCGTCTTTTCCCAAAGGAATTTGGCTAGAAGGGGTTTTCCAGTGTTCTTGGGAGTGGTTTCAAGGCCACATGAAACCAACTTAAATCAGTGCTGCCATCAAAAGGGGCAGTCTCCTCTTTCCTTAATCTCCTCACCTCAGCTGCTCTTTCCTGCTGGCACTTTTTGTTTTCCTTTTACAGTTTTCACAGCTCACCAAGCAGCATGTGAGGACTACTGCCAGCACAGCAAAAGGAGTGTGAATGCATGGCTGGAGGTAGAAGAGGAAAACTGTGCCATCATATCAGCTGAAGGCAGTCGTAAAGCCACCCTGATACTGTTGATTTCCAAGTCATGGTTTAAATCCTTCAGCTGTTATGGTCCTCACCAGCATGCCTTGCTCACACAGCGAACAAACAGCAGCAAACTCAGTGTAGCTCCTCTACACAAATCCTTCACTAGGAGAGGTAGTTTAAAGGTTTCTTGTATCCCATTGCTTCTCTCTCCTCCTCCTGACCCTCATTCTTGCTTCTCTGCCAGATGGCATTGCCCCTCAGTTGAGCAGCACAGCCTGTTATGCATTTGCTTTCTAACCTGGACCTGCAAAACAGCCCAAGGAAAGGCAAAACACAAAAGCCTCCAACCAGAATGTCTCATGAAAAACGTTGTTTTCAAGCAAAATACTTTTCCAGGAATCCCTGCAGCTGCTGAGTGCCACCAGCATCCTCCTCAAAGAATCACAGCTTTACTGAGCAGCACCAGCTAGCCATTTGTTTCATACACCCTGCAAGCATCAACTACCTATCTCAATGTAATTCATCTGCAAGCTAGTATTGGTAAGTACCTAAAAGGCATGTCCATATTGCATATAAATGAGCCTAAAGAGCTGCCGAGAAGCACTTATGGAAACATCAGCATATGAAGATTAACAACTGCTGCTACTGTCATTTATGATCTGAGTATTTCTCCTTTCTGAGCAAAATTTGCTGACTGCTACCTTTACTTGAGCTACACAGTTCGAAGCTGACTTGGTCACCTCCACACAAGCTGCCCTTTCTTTCGTACCTGCAGAATGTATATATCTCAGTCCACTATATATCACTATATCACTATATAAACAATCCTATTTCCAGGTGAATAAAGCTTCCTCTCCACACAAAGCTGAATCCCAACAGGTGTCGATATTAGCAATGCAGCGCTTTCTTAGAAATCCCTATGATCTTCACTTCGAGATAAAGTCCATACTGTCACTGAAGTGGAAACCCTGTTCAGCAGGCATTCACTGTGAGGGTGAGCCTGCTCAAGAGGGGCATATTCTATGCCTCAGGGTTACATGGTTATCGGAAGCTACAGGCTGCTGTAACTTAAGTCTACATCATCTTCCTCACCATGCATTCCCACCTTGGCGTAAAGTTGCCTTCCATCCATTGACACAAAGCTGGAGTCTACCAGATAGCGCTCAACACACCCACCCTCCCAAAAAGGGCCAAGGAAAGCTCAGGCAGTGGAATCGAATGAGCACAGGATGGAGAACAGACCCTGTCTTTATTAGATATTCCAGCAAGTATATTCACCCATCCAGGCAGAGCAGTCAGGAAGGACTTGTACTGCTTGAAATGTCCCAATATGGCATGACAAAACCTCAAATTAAACTCTACAAAAATGACAGGGACTCATTGGAGTGGTGGGAGGGAAGCAAGATATTCCAGAACCATGGCATTGTTATTCAACATGTAGTAGTAGAGTGATAAAGCTGCACTGTCTATTTAGTCATTAATGTAACCTGTATAATGTCCCTGTAATTAACGATTTTATTTTTGCAGTTCCACACATGTACCTGCTTGAAGGAAGATGATGATGCTATTGTTAGGACACTAACGACTGTTTTATGCAACTAGTTTTAAAACAGGCAACTCTTTGTCTATCCTTGTACACGCTGTCTAACAAGATGGGAATTTGAAAACTGCAGAGAGTTATTAAGGTACTCCACTGACATCCAGCCTTGGACATTACAATTTTCAAAGCTTGACTGAAGCACTAAATTTGGAAAATGGTTGGCAATATTCTCCCTTTGTTTTCTAGGACTATACTCCAAACTATGTTGTCTCTTAAAAGATTCAGTCTGTGGCAGTAACATGTTCTTAATTATCTTTCCCATATAGGTTATTGAAGACACTAACTGGAGGCTCAGGACAAATTCACATTTACATTCTTGACTTGCTATGCCATCATTCCCCCAGTCTGAGTTTAAAACATGAACAAAACCAAAACATGTACAGAGTCTTTGTGGTATCATGCCTTTAGGATGCTGGTTCTCCACTTCTGAAACGAAAAGTATCTGGGCAGCAAGAGGGAAAGCGAGCAAGGCAACAAGAACTGACTAAACTGGAGAGGCAGGATAATCAAAAAACAACTGGGATATGAAGACACTATATAAGAGGCTAGCTGGGACAGAAATACCTACAGACATACACACCTCAGATACTTGACTAAACCACTATGAGTGCTCCTGAACATCTGTAACCATCACTGCAGACAGGCTAGCAGGAGAAGGTGTAGAATAAGCCACCTCAAGAGTTACTTATTTGTACTTAACTATATGTTGCATTTTTGGCAGATCATTAGGCATGATTCGTAACCAGGCTGTCAGGAGAAAAACAAAAAAAAAAAAAAGAAAAAAACCAGGAAGATAGGGCAGAACTTATGTCTGTAAAAACTTAGGGGAGTAGGTATACGAAGCAACAAGCATCTGAATTCAGCACTAGCATGCTTGTCCTGCTTCTGTTGGGCTCTGGGCAATTTGCAAGACTCGCATACTGTTTTCTCACAGCACAAACTCATCACCTCCAAAACACAGGTGAAAACACAGCCAGAAGAACCAGATTTGCAAAGCAAATTACAGTTGGTTTGATCAGTGTAGCTGGCATGTGCTAGCAAGAAAAGACACCACAGAGAGTGGCCATTTCCCCATTTTCCACCGCAGCAGAGGCTTAAAATCACACTGGCTCTTCCATCATGGTCTGAAAGGTCTAAGCTTTCATTGGAATGTGGGGAATTTGTGAAACTATTCCAGAGAAAAGTCTCATTTTGTGCCATTATGTGCAGCTACAAGAGTGACAGGCTGGGAAGCAGTTCCACTAGTCCAAATTATGAGCTTCCCTGGCCACCTTGTACAGATCCTCCAATGTCTGTACCAAAGCAAGGATACCTGAAGCTAAAACTGCCTGGCGGAATCAGAGCAGACTCTTAGTCCAAACCTGGCCCCACGACGGTTCGGTGGCTGCAGAGTCAGGCACTGTCACATAGCTGTGTTTACCTGTACACAGCTTTCACGGTATTTTTCTTTTATAGGTTATCCCTCTAGCCTCGCATAACTACCTTGTATTTTACTAGTTAGCCATTTACAAAGAAACATTTTTTCCATAACATGCAACTTAGCGGATAGCAAACCAGTGATTAGATCTGCAATATGACTTGCATGGGAAACTTGATCTGGAACTTCTGCCCCATTACACAGCAATCAAATTAGTATTACACAGCAATCAAATTAGTATTACACTGACAATGCGGTCACTGTTACGACCATCACCAAGTAAGACCATTTTGGTATCAGTTTTAAGGAAGAATAAACCCCTTACGACAAAACTCGGGTGTTCTCCAGTCTACGCAGACCCCATTTTCCCTGCAGATGTGGGCGTAGGAAGTTATCATCTCGCAGGCTTCATCCTCATAGCAGCTGGTCTCTGCGCAAGCCTCGTAGAACGTGTTGGGGGGGATTACCCTGTGGCACGCTGCAAACCGATCGGAAAGCAGAAAGTGGCAGTGGCTCGTTGCGTGCTCAGAGCATCTGTCTTCTCTACGGATTTCACAGATCTTTCCTGGCTCTTCCACTGTCCAGTCTTGGATAAACACGGTGCTGTCAGGAGTGACTGAGCCATCATGTAATGTGAAGTCGTTGACATGGTTCTGGTCACACACCCCTAGGAGGGTAAGTAAAAGGAAAAGTCTGGATACTGTCAGCAATAAAATAAACCTAGAGAAAACAGGCACAAGGCAGACGGAGCTGGTTGGGGCCGCTTGGTGAATGCCAAGGGAAAGAGGAAGGAATGAATGATATTCCCCATGGCTATTATCAGCAGAGGCATAAAAACCCTGGGTCTTGTTGACCATTTCCTCATTACAGAAGGTATAGTTTATGCCACAGAGGTATAAGCTATAAAATAGATTATACCTTTAAGGATACCATAGAATTAATTTTCCCAGGTAGTAGTACCCCTTACAAAACATTCACCTTCACTGCAAACAAAAAAGTATATGCAAGAACCTAGAGTTAAACCCCCACCCAAAAAAAAAAAAAAAAAAAAAAAAAAAAGAAAAGACCTCCTTGAAAAGATAATGTGAAATAAGCAAAACATGAGAGATGTCCAGCCTGTTCTTCCTAAGGTGTTACTGGGAGTCAATGAGCTGTTACATTGACGGCCAATGTAGAAAAACCTACACAGATTAGCAATGTGCCAACAACGGGGGATTGGTTCAGCCAGAGAGTTTACAGGTTCAGGGCCACACAAATACAATAACATAAATAGCAGTTCAAGCCCAAGTAGGAAGCTGTTAAAATTACTCGTTTTCAGACTTACCACAAAGCCCTTGTGTTCCTGAAGAAAAGCTCTTTGAATTAAGTTTAAGAATGAATTCATTGTTTCTTGGAGTAAACGTGAGATTATGTCCAAGATGGGTGAACTTGATTTCATGCATTATTGCTCCATAGACAGTGACTTCAAACAAACTGCTAGAATAGGGGATATGAACCCTTTCACCATTAACAGCCACCTGTTTTCAAAAAGGCAAGATCATCACATCAGTTCTAGAAAGCAGTTAAAATCAACCCAGTCTTACAGTTGCGACATATTTTGACTTCACAAGTACTTGAAGATCCAACTGAATCTGGACATAAGAAACAATTTTGCAAGCTGCAACTTTCTCTTGATTGTAAAAATGTACAGAACTAATTGACCTTCCTTCTGTGTATTGTATGAACAACTGTTTCAACACTTTCCCATGTAAGCGCATACCTTCCTTCGGCATCAAATATTTACAGATTAGCAATCTAACACCATGAAGGTAAAATACTGCCTACAGACCCTGATTAGCAATAAAACTCAGTGAAAGTCAAGGCTGTCCATCACCATGCAGAACTGGGTGCAGGTGTTTTGGTCCATCCTGTTTTGCTACACAAGTCAGAAGAGATCACCTTTGAGGAACCTGGAGATTGAAAAATGTGTCATTTTGAATTTGACTACTACTCTGCCTACAAAATAGATGTAATGCATACTAAGCCGGCCTCTCTTCTAATGCTGGGGTCCGTCTGCACACAAGGTAAGAACCAACTCCCTAGGTCTTCAACTAGCCAGTCACACATAGACTTGTGAAGAACAGACCGCTCTCCATGCACCAAATGATAACGTTGTGTAAAGGACCTCTGCCAAAAGAGGAGAATCGGAGTGCAGTATGTCCTGTCTATAATCCCTGCCTTTCTGGCAGAAGTGTCAGGGAGACGTTGCCAAATCCCATGTTCTTGACATTGTCACACCAGCACAACAGGGAGAACAAGAGAAGAATCCCGTCTGGCTTGTTATGCGAACATCGATTATATCGTGAAATTGAAACAAGGCATTTGCTCAGAAGCCTAAGAATAGGCTGCAAGGGGAACAGAAACTGGATAAAGGGAACAAATTTGTCCTCATAACCCAAAAGCTATAGCATTAGCAGACAATGCAGAGATCACTTCATTGCGTTTAGCTTACTGCCATGTCACTGAAGAGCTGAACAGATACACCACGATGTTTCACTTCAATGGAGTCCATACAGTTCATCTTCGGTGTTGCGCTGCATGGTCCTTCATGGAGGAGAACTTCAACATCATGTTGCATGTCTCGAAACAAGGTGTAGGAGCAATTGCCGGTCAGCTTAAAATTCAGCCCATCAAAAGTGACAATATGTCGAGATGAACTTCCTATACAGACACCTGCAAATCAATGAAAAAACAAAACAAAACAAAACCGTATAGGCATTTGCTTTTGTTCAAATTATACTATTTCTTCACAATTGTTACAGGCATGTGGAACCAATTAATCGAGAAAGCTAGGAAGCTAATGAATTGCAAATGCAGAAGCAAATCATTGACAAGAAACTTTGGTAAATACTTCATCACATGGGGTTCTTTAAGTATCTTCGTCTGGAACAATTACTATTACAAAAGATTTGGATAAACTTATAGAAAATCCCTTTTAATGTGAATAAATTTCATGCAATGTGCTATATTAAATTTTTTATGATAAATAAGAGCAGGAATAATCCCTTCCCCCTCTGTAGAAAGACTGTAATATACTTTTAATTTTTGCATTGCATTTTTATTATGGTATTGTTTTTTATTCTGTACAGTATTATATTTGAAACAAAATAACACCATTGCATTCTTATCAAACACGTCACAAGTTGATACTAGGGGACTTTTTTTTTTTTCAGATGGGAAACAGGTAAAGGGCAGAGAAATATTGTGCAGAGGATAAACCAGTGGTGAACTGACAGCTCAGTGTCCTGGTCATTAGGTTACAAACACTTCCTTGTCTTCACAAACTAGAAAACAAGGAAGATTAGAATCTCACAAGTACCAAAACAAAACCTGACCAAAAGGATGCTTTTGACTCTTGCATTTTCAAATCATTTGCCTAAAGATAATAAGGACAATAAAAGCAACGTCAGATAAGCATTCAGGAAGATAATTCTTGTTAATAATTCAGCTACTTGGCTTCTAACTGAGATTTGAGAATAATCTGTTTCCCATTCATTGACCTTCAAACTTGGTTTCCCAGGAAAAACATTGAACAGCAGCTTGTGGAGAGAGGGAGGCAGGGAGAAAGCCTATCTTGTGTACTGTCAGGCATGGAACTGTCAAGAGGTACATCCCTTGGGATCACTGGAGCATCTTCAGATGGTTTACTGTACCTGCTTACAAAAGTTCATGTATAAACAATGAAACAAGTTATCAATAAAACATTTCTCAACCTTTTTTTTATTCCTGGACATCTAAAAAAAAAATTAAGGATAATAGGAATCCCTTTACATTTCTCACAGGTATTCTGTAGCACAAAATGTATTAATGCAATCCATTTAAATGTTGTCCAAAACCACCCAATAACCGTGAATCACACTTTGAAAATCACGTCACGATAAAATTTGTAACCAGTTCAGCAAGCAAGAACCTTTATGGTTTAACTCCCTCTGAACTCAGTTATATGTCATAAGAAGAACACATTTTCAAGTACTTCCTCTGCAAAAGCATGTCTTATCATCTGCACTGCCAAGCAATTGCTTGAAAAGCTTACAAAAGCTGTACCACCTTAGGGGGGAAAAAAAAATAATTAAATTTTGGGTACCACGGCACATTAAATTCATAAAGAGTTAAATAATTGTTAGCTCATGTTAGACAGCAGCAATCTCAGGTTAACTATAGGTCTTTTCATGATAATCAGCTAACAGTACAAATGGTAATTTTTATTTCATCCTTTCAGAAATTCTTTGTGAAGACAGGTTTTGAATACCAAAAGTAATGCTTTCATGTTGCTATCAATGTATTTAGGATCAAGAAAATTATTACAGATGCACTTTTTATGGGTAGATATCACTACGAGCATCTTTTAAACATTATAAAATATTTATGGTTATTCAACTAAAAATCTTTTTACCTTTTTGAAATACTTATATCAATAGAAATGTTAGCTTTAAAGGGTTTGGATAATCAAATGCGCTTTTACGAAGTGCTAAAACTTAGGGTGGTAAAATTTTGGATGTCTAACAGTTCAGGGATCAAAATCTAGCTACTCACCTTAGGTATTTCAAGCAGTGCCCTGAAGAAATTGTTCTTAAAACTGCCAGTTCATCAGAGGACATTTTAAATTGAGATTATACATTATGAAGAGAAGGTTCTGGTTGGGTTCTGGTTTACTTTTAAAAGGTAATCACAAGACTTTAGATATAAGCCCAATTTTCAAAATTATGTTGAGGAATACAGCCCTCTAAGATTCATTAGAGCCAAAGAGATTCAGGCTCTGAACAGGATTTAAACACTGTAACACCTAAAGGTTCCTG
Source organism: Elanus axillaris (assembly GCA_026212715.1). Classification (NCBI taxonomy): domain Eukaryota; kingdom Metazoa; phylum Chordata; class Aves; order Accipitriformes; family Accipitridae; genus Elanus; species Elanus axillaris. Next base: position 5,823,099 of record JANZLQ010000025.1, on the reverse strand, counting down.
CTTTGGAGATTTCTGCAAATTTTAGCTATAATAGCATGCATGATTGGGCTGTAGAAATGCATCCTTTTGTATAGCTACAACCTTTAAGTGTTACTGGAGCTGGTCTTTTTGACATTTAATTCAAAACAAACATCTTGACTAATTTGTATGGAAATCAAACACATGACTATAGTGCATTTCCCACAGAAAGGAGGTAAGGCTCAGTCCTCAAATTCAGGCTGAGGTGTACCAAAAGGTCCAGTGGCCGAGCCTACTCCTTGTTCCCCCATGACGTGCTCTTCCCGGTGACTGCAGGCAGCCGGGCATCACCGCCTCCTTTACCCCGGACTGCCTCCACGCCACCATTGCCAGAGCATCTCTCTGGGCACGGAGGTCATCTGGAGGTTCCAGCTTGGCTTTTTTGCTTGAAATCATCATTCCTCCTCCCTCAAGTCTTCCCTTCACATATGTGGGATTTTCCTAAAGGGCCTTGTTTTTATTTAGTAAATGGATCACCAGCCTCACGCTGAACATCTCCACCCTGTAAATGCCAGTGGGTGCACGTAATTTCTGCTCCTGTCACCTCAGCCAAGGTACTAATCACACAGTGGTCACTGTTTCTGCTCAGATAAATCAGTGTGAGATTTTATGGAGGGAGGAAGCATTTTTTTATTGCTGTTTCTTTAATATATGTGCTTGACTGAGGTCAGGCCAAACCCTCAAGCCTAGAGGCGGACCAAGAATACATCATTTGTTTACAGCTTGCGAGATAAATTTCTGTTTTCTTCCATACGTCCTCCTTCTCAGTTCACACAGCTTTGGAAATCGAGTGTGAGATTCTCTGATAAATCACTGTAGATACGCTAATGCAAAAAATAAGCTTGCAGTGGTCCGGAACTTGCATATAGCATCACACATTCCAGACATCAGTAAGGCTCTCACACTCCTAGCTGGTTTTTTAACCAGTGTACTGCATCAGTTCTCCCTACCTCAATCCTCTTTGATGTGTACAACGACTGAAGAGCTCCATTAAGCATTACATTTCTGATAAACATTTCAAGCAATGGGGAGGGAGAGGCGCACATGCAAAGACAGGTACTCACATGGACACATCCATCGGCAGCCACAGGTTTCTTCAATCTTGACAGCAGGAAGATTGCTGTGACATACGGGTTTGGGCATCTTCTCACAGTTAATTTGGTGGCTCTCCAGGACTGTGTAATCTCCTGGAAAGCATGTCACAGTGTGGCACTGGTCCGGTAAGGTCCATTTGTCACCAGGCTAGATGGGGAGACATGGATATTTAATAATTGAGAAGAACATGGGGGAGGGGAGAAAAATGCAAAACTTGGCTGCTGCCACAATCCCACAGCCAGCAAGTGAAGTGACACTGACAGCAGTGCTACTCAAATTAGCCTTGGATAATTAAATAATAGAATGCAGCGTATTAAGGACTTCATGAGGATGAGAAAGTTTAAATTAGCAACACTGGAAGAAACAGATTCTGAAATTCCAAGCACAAGATAATAGTCTAGAACAGGAGATGTTTTATTGCAGCAGAATGAGGTATCTGGTACTCCATCTATTGTTAGCTTAGCCATCCTACAGCATGCATGGATAGCACAGTCAACAAAGAATTCCCCTTAGCTTTCCTTTAAATGTCAAAGCCTTTAGTTTTCATAAGCCATAAAATTATTTTAGAAGGAGCTCTGAGCACAGATGGTCATGGCACAGCAGGAATTAACAATATTTGTTCCAAGCTAGAAAGGCGTGGAATACTCTAGTTATTCTATCCACAACTCCAAAACTTTAAAACAGTTCCTCCCTTCCCAAAGGGAAATTGTTCCTTTACCAGATTAATGTTATTAGATATGCATAGTGGGTTTGTAAAATTAAAACCAAAATGTAACATATATTCTCATCTTTTAAAGGACAGTCTAAACTTTAAGGCACCACTATTACATACTACCAAATGACAGAGAAATAGATGTGGACGCAATCTGCAATATCTCAAGATTCATACCTGCAAAAAGCTGAGCTCTATGGCCCCAGTCCCACAGAGCTCTAAACTCCATAAACAGGCTCAATGAATTTCAATATAGAGTGTTCATCCCTGAGGTCTGCATTCCCAAGAATATCCCCAAATGTGGGAAAGAACCCTTTCCAGACCTATCTCTACACAGGTGAGTCCAGAAGCATTAGTAACAAGCGAGACAGTGGTTCTCTGAACTGGATAACATTTCTTGATATTCACAGGCAGAAACATGTGGCAAAGAAAAGTTGATTGCTATGGAGCACAGTCATCTCCTATCCTCTCCTTTTCAGCTTACCCATCGTTCCCACGAAAGAGAAGAGCAAACTGATAAAATACTTGGGTAACCACAGCATAACTCACAGATTATTCTTGGCACTAATGTGCAAACCCGGAGTAGTGATGTGAAAGTATCTGAGCTACATGATACTGTCAAGTCTAAAAGATAACTGCCAGATTTGCAGCCATGATAATTTAGATATTAAATAGGTTAATTTACTGGACCAGCTTTGTATGTTTCAGGACTTTGAAAAGGCAACTTGTCCTGAAAGTGGCTTAATACTTTCCTGGCTTGTGAGCCTAGAGGAAGCTGTGGAAAAGTAACATGAGGAGCTTTAAGTATGGAGAAAATATTTAGATAGGAAGAAATAGAATGTTTTTTAATTATAGTTGTCTCGCCTACAACTCATTGAAAGTGGAGCACCTGGAAGGGTACATATACAGCTGTGCAAGTCTGGCAAAGGACCCTCTGGCTTCCACACATATTAATTGTTTTTGTTTCACTCCTCAACAGAAAATCTACTGGAAAACATCTAAGAGCTGGACAAGTAAAGCAAAGCACAGCACATTAAAACAAAAATATCAGTTGAAGGATCCAAAAAAGCCAAAATCCTGGTGCAGAGGAAAACACAGGGACTCTGAAGACAAAGAAAGCCTAAAATCCCAATTGATATGAAACCGTAGGAGTAAAAATAGGACATAAAGGAAAGCAAAAGCAGAGGTTTCTAAATCGTGAAGGATAAGTCTGCTGAAACCGATGAGCCTGCCAGCACACCGGAGGAAGCCTCAGACTTCCTCTCCGAGGGAGCTCTGAACCTGCGGACCTGGACTTGCAGACTCTCTCTCTTACAGTGCATCTGCAGGAGAGCGAGCCACATAACTCGACCGGCTTCATCAGCTGGCATCTTTTAATTTAGTCAGGGGTTTGTTTGTTTGTTCTTCTCTAAACCAAGTGCTGAACAATACACTAGCAAAGTCACGTTACGGAAACAGTTAGTTTAGGAATGTGGGTTTTACCACCACACGTGGACTAGAAATGTGGAAGATCGCTATAGAGATCACTTCATGAAGTGCTACCATTATAAGACAAGTACCTACACTTCTATTATCACCCTTATGTCTGCTTAGAAGCATCAAAACAAGACTACTGATGACAATTAGCTACATTAAAAAAAACTTAACCTGTCATAATCATTCACATATTCTGTCAGCTAGCAAGTTCAAATATTAAATCACTGGTTCTTTCCACCGCCTGTATTTAGCATTATTGGAACTCCTTGCCACTGGATATGATGAATACTAAAAAACTGACGAGGATTCAAAGAATGACTAAACAAATTCATAGAGGAGAAAACTACTGAGCACTATCAAACACAAAAAGGTGCCACTCGCAGCTCAGGGTGTCCCTGAGTCACAAATTGTTCAAGGCTAGGATAGTTCAGGGAATTTTCATACTTACTTACATTCTGCCCTGACTTCTATTTTTGGCCATATAATACAGGGGGTTGGATGGACTTTTAGCCTGACCGAGCACATTTGATCTTCTGTCCTTCTGCTACTAACAGTGACCTTAGCCATGAATCTTCCTTTGACAGTCATTTCCAGGGGAGAAGTAATAACAAAAATAATGTAACAAATCATATCGCTCACGATACTGATAGGATTTAGGCTGAGATTTTTGATCCTGAGAACTCTGATTTCCTTGCAAACTGCAAGAGATCAGTTCCCACAATCTCCAGGTGCATGACAGACATCCCGCTTGGGGAACGGAGCCTCCTGCAGTAATTCTCCAAGTAACGCCTGAAATATTATGGACCTGATGTAAGAGCCTGTCTTTTCTGACTTAGGAAAGAGCCTTGATTCTTCATCCCTGTGGATTTGTGGACTATGCTGGAAGAGGGTAACAGGCCAACGCTGCCACGTTACTGCCCGTGAGGCAGCAGAGGAGTTCAGAGAGCGGGTGCTGAACACCAGCGGCAGAACACTTCCACAGTGTCCTGTAGGCACCACGGGATGCTCAACAGCCTCCTCCAAAAGGCAACAGCTACCATGTTGGCAGTGTCTTCTAAACCCCATTTTTTCTGGCTGACAGAAGAGGTAAAACAAAATCCCCCTAAAGGCTACCATTTGAAAGTGTGGTTCATTTTTACAGGGACTGGAGCCTGGCCTCTTTTCTTCCAAAAACATTTTAGCCAGAATGGAAATTGATTTTTAAGTTTACCACCCAAAAAAATGAAGCCTGATGCATCTGAAATCCAAGTCTAGGTTTCCCAGCACTTATCTACATGTACCTGTATCTGCTTCTAGGAGCCCAGAGGCCTGGACACATGCAATTCAAATAAATAAACAACAAAAATCTGTTTTCAATTAAGCAAGTTTTTCAAGTTTAGTTTTGGTTTGTTGGTTTTTTCTTAATTAGGTTGTCAACCTCAAAGCCACCAAGTTATACTTAGTGTCTGATCTAGCTAAAGCCTTTCTGTGTTCTGACCAGCTGACCAAGGCCAACCATGTAAGGCAGCTTTGATATAAGTGTATTTCCTGTGTCTAGACAATTCATAAGCATTTCTTTATTAGCCACATCCTTCCTTACAGTCATGTCTTCACAAGGGAAAAATCAAAGGAATATTTTTAATGTACTGGAAATTCAAGATAAATCCTAGGGTAGAACTCATAACTGACCCCTACTAGAAAACTTGTAACAAGCTTATGTTAATATTTTTAAATGCATGAAGCATCATATGCACTCAAAAACCTTGGCATTTCACCCGAGATGAAGGAATTGAACCATTTATAACATCTACATCACTCCTTTCTTAAAGCAGATCATTTTTGAGACATTGGACAGGTTTACTAACATTTCTGAGCATTTTCTCAGGATTAATAAAAGCTTTTCTGCAAATGAAAACTAAGAACTTTGATTTCATTACCTAAGAGGTGGTTTTCCCTAGAGAGATGACTATCACACAACGATTATCTTCCTATAAATTTCTCATAGGGTTAAGGTACTTGTATTTCTAGCTGAAGGAGGGCGTCTGGACAATGACATTGCCTCCCCCTATACATGTACCTTTATTTTGGCCACATCTAGGTTTCCCAGAAGTTCTTTCATCAGGTGACAGAAATACCTTTTAGTTTGTCAGGGAAGACACACACTGTCACAGGTTTTGGCTCTGCACTGCTTTCAATAGTATTTAACACACTGCAAAATCAGGTGTCGTTAGAGGAAGCCTCCTTTGTGCAAAGTTATCCCATCAGTTCAAAAGCTAACATTTTCCTCCTCAAAATAATTCTTAATATTGTCTAACACTTATTTTTCTCAGATTATCTATGAAGGTATTCATGGTTCAGCATGAACTTTGTAACTTGAAAGCCAGATGGATGACCCAGGCAATACACTTACTTTCTTTCTGTTTCCATCCTCATCTATACATTCTCTGACAGGGTCTGAAAGAGAAAGAAACATCTTTTAGCCATCTTAAGCTCTTATCCAGACTTTTAAGTGGCGGTCACCAAAATACAGATTGCTTACTAAAATACGTGACTTAGGCTGTAAGAAGGGGGAGTTTGTTGCATTAGAATGTGAGAATCCCTACCTGAAGACTGCAGGCATTTGTCCGAAGTGTACAAAAGTCAGAGAACGCGTAAACTTGTTACTGCTAGCATCACCCAACTTCTGCAATGACACTGGTCCCAAAATACCCTGTGAGCAAGTAGGCTGTAATTCTACAGCACTCCTTGTACTGCCATACAGCTCTGCCCAGACAGTACATAAAAGATGATCATGGCTTTAGCTCTGAGGCAGGGTCCAGCCTTCCTTCTGAATCTTGTGATGAATTGAGACTATTTCTGGTAATTAGCAGGTAATGAGGATTTACACACCCATGCACACACACACACTTATTAAATGCAGGAAGATAAATACAGCAAGTAACCCCAAGATAAGATTTGTCAGCAACTAGCCTAAGTATGAAAATAGCTGCAATAAGAATACTCAAATTCAGTTTCCTGACATTCAGGCATCACTGCGATGAGCAGTTTTTTATATAATCAGTTAGATGGTCACAAGGCACCCACTGAATTGCAGTTTCTATCTTTATGCGCGTTCATAACACACCTAAAGACACATGGAAAGTCATTTCATGTAAGTACTATGGCATGACAATGTGATAAGCGCGTGTCTAGGAAATTAAAACACTGACTAGCAAGCTCTTTATATAATACTACACTTTGCTAGTATATACATGCTCCATGCTCTGTCTTTTCCAGGATAAGTAATGTATTTTGAAAGCATTTAGGAAATCTTTTAAACCTTTTTAATAGTATTATTTTTGGTACACTTCCATACATAAAGTAAGACTCCCTCCGTACAAGAAATCCAACTGTATGAGTCTGGAGGGGAAAATTACACTTTACAGATTGTAAGAAACTTAAATAAAACAAAAACAAAAAACCCAAAACAAACACACACACAAAAAAATTACCGTTTCCCACCCCATAGCAAAGGTTTTATCATCAGCAAAAGGGAGACTTAATTTTTTCAGATTTAGGTGTCTAATATAAGACATCTATCATTCAAGTTTTTGGGCATACACTTTGTGCTTTTGGAAAAGCTTTCATAAAAATACAAAGCTTTCACATCTAGTACTGATAAGTTATAGCACAGATTGCAATAAGAAAGTAGTTACTAGCTTCAAATTCCTGCTCCCTATCCTACATCTTGGATCAATGTAATTTAGGGCAAGAAAATGACATATTTTACAGTGTGAGGAGAGGAAATGCGTCCTTAAAAGCTTATTTTAAAAGAAAAGAAAGAAAATGGCAGCTGTTTAAATCTAGAAAATGGCAGCTGTTTGATGCTCTGGAGAGATTTTAAAATGCCAGAAGTGATCCCAGTGGAGACTGATCGGATATCTCTAAGCTGGACTGTGCACGCTCTGCAACTTCCTCATTCTTAGTGGTACTTGGCTCTGCAAAAAAGTCCACTTATTTTAATGGAGACATAACTAAGCCCAAGTAATGCTGGTAAAAACCTGTGCAATGACTAACACTATGAGATAGTGGTTTGCGGAGGGGACAAGTAGATGCTATTGTAATAGAAATAACAACAACACCATGAGTAATGAATATTTATATACACACAGACCGAGGAGGCAAAAGTAGTAAAACACTGGCCAGAGTTGAAGCAAGTTTCCTTAGATGGGGGGCATGGCTATCTACAAATAAGTGAATGTTTGTTTAAAATATTTTATACCTTTTTTTTCCCCAGTATTTGTTTTCCTGGAAAAGTTAATTCTTTCTTATTCTTTTTTTCTAACTCTTTGGCTGAATTCTTTGTAGACATACACGTAACAATGCTTCATTCTGCGCAGAAAAGTAGGAATGGAATCTTTGGAATCTTTACTCACAACTAACTTGTAACATTTCTGAAGCATGCCCCCATTCATTCGTGACAGCTTGAGCTGTCCTGGTGTCCTTCAGTTAATGACCAGCCCTGATTATTAATAAGATGATAGCTTGAAAGTTCAGGCCTAAGCAGTTTTTAAAATCTGGCTGAAACTTGGTGGATGAGAATAGCAGTTGGCTACATGCTGAAAGGGCTCAGATTTTGTTACACCTAAGTGATGGTGGGAGTCTGTGTTAGCATTTGTGATGACTCTCAGTTAAACACTATCAAAGGAGCACTGGGCTGACTTCTCAAACCAAGAAAAAGCACTCTGGTTTTGGCATTTCAACTGGGGGGTTTTGCTCCAGTTATGAGGCTACAACTATATTGGACTTACCCATGCAGACTTTGTTGATAAATTCACTATTCAATGTGATCATAGTGGATAAGTCTTCAAAATTCTGAAGCTTCATGATTCTGTTAGCAGCTGATGGCCCGGTCAAAGTCCTCAGTTGCTCTTCATCATATCTGTTCCCAACTCCAATTGGAAACAGGGATACCCCTAGGAAAACAGAAGAAAAGTTTTTAAATGGGCAATGCACAGGAGAAGGATGTCTTTGCTGTTGTATTTTTTTTCATTTGCTTTTTAGAAAAAAAGATCTGGGAAAACTATTTTTCCCCAACAGTTAATTTTCATGTATTACTTGCATCACTCCCTCCACATAGGCTAAAGGCAATTAAGGGCAGAAATGGTTATGCTCTAATCGCAGTATTAGCTAAGATAAGCTCTATTAGTCCCAAGCATATAAGATCATGTTTAGTTAACGAAATGCAGCTGCAGACTTAATAACAACACCTTCACTGTTTTTCAAATGTAAAAAAATCTCAATATGTTGTTTTCTTTCTTCAGTTACATGGCAATTGGATTATTTTCAAACCGTTTAATTAAAAAAGGCAAAAAAATAGTTGATAGTTGCTATTTAGTTCATGCCTTATTCAATAGCTCCCAGAGCAACCTACAAAGGAAGTCAATGTTCCTCAGCTGAACACCTGAGGAATCTGAAGTACAGAGACTGCAGCCAGAAAACTTCAGGAAAAATCACGCAGCACACATTGATAGCAAAAAGCATATTCCTGTATAGATCAGTGCAGAATCTGATCACATCCTCTCTCTATTTATTATTATTACAGTGAACCTTTCAAGACTCACTGTACTGCAACAGTATTGAGTTTATACTATTAGATCACATTTCTGTCATCCCGGTCTAGCCACAGGACCTTGGAAAATGAAATGCCACTAAATTGTGAAACCTATAGAAGCTGTTTAGTTTAAATTGCAGATTAGTCCTGAATTTACTGGTAACCCAAAGGCATCTTCCTTAGGAACGTTTTGTTCAGGCCCATTTCTTACCAGAACGTTACGCACAGCAAGTCCTGAACTTATATGAACATACCAGTGCCTTAATTTTTCATCCTTTGTTCTACTGTATTACTTAAAAAGCAACAACTCTGCTTAAAAATAGTAACAGGAAAATGAGATATACTGTTTATTCTTGCAGAAAGCGCAGCAGCCTCCAGAGTGTCTTCTGATCTCCCCGACACGATGACTATCGCAACCTTTGATGCGCTGGGTCTCCCTCCATGGGATTCCGACATTGCATTCTGCACTACAAAATCAATAGCTTTTCCTAAGAGAAGAGAAGAGAGAAATGAGAGAGACAATGGAAAACTCACAGGAGACTATAAAAATAAATATTGCGTTGTATTAGTAGGTTATAGAGTACTGAAAAATACTTTTTCTTGAAGGAATTATAATGCCTGCTTTATTACTGCTACATGATAGATCTCAGCCATTAAGAACCTACCAGTACTGTTAATACATTCCAACACAGGAGGGCTATCCTTAGCTCCGCAATCTCTGAAATGATGGGAATTTCACTACCTTTCCTTAGCCACGAGGATAAAGTTATACTCCTCACTTTAGTAGTTACCTTTCCCAGAAACGTTACCACTGCATTACACAAAAAGAAAAAGATATTGTAGAACACGTCCTTATTTCCCAATTGCAGAACAACAGTGACATCAAGTGGCTATCTGATCTACAACTTCACACCATCCTGAACTGTAGGCACAAGTTGCTCGGATCCCAGAGAAGATCTAATGCATCTCTAATTTGGTCAACTTCTTCTGTGGGTGTGACAAGCCTATCTTGCCTCCCTCCTACCAGCAACCTCTCCAAAATCTAGACTCAGACTAACCCAGAACATAACTGGGCAATCCACATTAAAAACAAAACAAAAACCCTAAACTACGAACAAACCCCACAAAACACACGAAGAAATCCTACCTTAGCTACCAAATCACAAACCAGCAAAAATGGGTAGCTGCTGCAGTTACATTTAACATCTGTGAACACTCAGGCAAATTTTGCTTCAAAATTATGACCTCAGCAAGAGAGCACTTTCCTAGTACTTGTATTTAGATATGTATTTGCACAAATATTTATACTGGGAATCATGATATGTAGCTTTCTTAAAAGCTCCTTTGGGCTTGGACGTTATCAGGTCAGGAAGCAGAAACGATACTATGTGACGGATGTGACATTGAGGGCAAACAGCGAACAGTGAATAAAAAATACTCAAAAGAATCATTCCTAATCTAATCTGCAGTAACTGTGGAACAGAAATACGTTTGCCTGAGGAATTGACTGAACAATTTTAAATATCGAACACATTTGTAAAACACTGGAAGTCAGATCATACGTAAGTCCCCAGCACACCCCCGGAATACCTTAGCACACCTGAACGCTTTGCACTTCATGTCTTCTTTCACCGTATCACCCACTCCTTTTTGCAGGTAGAAGCAAAGATCCTTTTCCCAAGCTGCTACAAGCATGGACAACCTCTAGAAAGCTCACTTAGCACATTGACTATTGATAACATGGCAAGAGCAATTGGAAATTCTACAAGTCTTACATACGGGTCTCAGGAAGAATTCACCCCTTGGAAGAATCTAGCCTAGAACAGATATCTAGAAAAAGCCCAAATGTTCCCTTTGCCACAGCACTGCTTTGGAGGTGACATTCCCTTCTCAACTACTGTTGCTTTCCCCATCCTTTCATGTTGTCCCATACATCTTACAGTCCCTGATGGGCAGCCTCGCATCCCCTTCCCACCTTATCCAGCCACCTCTTCTTCTCCGTGAGCCCATTATCACTATTTCCTCCCCAGAGCCGTAGCCTCCTCTTCACGTGTCATCTCTCTCCACAGATGCCCACAACCACAGAGAAGAGCTGGGACCCACCAGGAACTGCTGCCAGGCCCTGACAGACTTACTGCAGGAATAGGATCCACATCAATTTCTCCTCCTACAAGCTTCCCTCTATCACACGCCGTTACCCCTGCTAGCAATTGCCTGTCCAGAGAGCGTCACATATTTTCCCAAGCGCTAGTTTTCAAATAGAAAGATGCAGGTTTGTTTAAATCAAAATGCTTTCTGGAAATGTCAATTATGATCAGAAGAAAAAAAAAAAAAAGAAAAAGGAGAAAAATGAACAGAAAGCTTTCAACAGAATTTAAGAACAAAATGGGTTCTTTCTTTTCCATTTCTTGCTATGCAATGATTATCTTTTATTTAGTTCTTCCAACTTCATTCCTAGAATTTGATTTTCACTCCCACTATAATACTGAATTATAGTTTACATATGAATTGAAAGCACTTCAGAATTTCTATTCAGTGCAAACCTCAAAATTTGAAATGCTTTTCCACTAGCAACAAAACATATATTAAAATATCATTATTAGTTAGGATGGCGATCCCTTTTCACAAACTACTGTTCCTGACCAGAAAAATTAACTAACCCCAGGTATTAACTCATGTCCTATACAGCTGTCTCACAATCATTGCTACAAATGGTTTTGTTGTCCCATAGTTACTCTATATGTCTGTAGAGGTAGATGTTAGATGCAGAATGGCATGTTAGCTATAATAACTAAGGGATAAAACAAAATACAGAAAATTAATATGACTATATTCCAACTCCTGTGATTGCTCCAAAATGGTCACTGTGCCAGAAGATTGACTCATTTCCCTTTTGTCCTATAAATAATTAATAAAAAAGTATTTCAGGTTTTAACTTTCAAATATTTTACATGAAACTTTTGCACAGTAAGAATCGCAAATGATTTTTCATTCCTTTGTGAAAAGTACTTGGAATTTCTGTGTTGGTCTTTTGTTAATGACCTTTTGACTTTTGTGTGGTTGGTGTGGACACCAGGTGCTCCAACTCCATTTCTCTTCCTCCCGTTAGTTCTGAAAACTTTCAGAAACTTCCATACATATCTGTAAACTGGAAAACCCATTATTTTTGTAATTTCTAATAAAGAAATCAAGATCCATTGTAGTAGAACCAGGGACTATTTCAAAGTTCCTCAAAAACAATTACTCTATTTAATGCATGGAAAATTTGTTTTAGTGTACTAAAAACTCTTTGGATTTCACCCCTAATTTTGAAGCCAACTCTAGAGAAAAGAGCCAGGTGTCTGAAGACATGATCAAATGAACACTTTTGTCCTTCTAAGAGGGATTCAGAAAGTCACCATCCCAAGCTGGAAGCTGTCACTTCTCAGCTGTTTGTCTCTCCATCTCACCAGGGAGGCAAATACCAAACTCCTCAGAGGCCATAATAAAAAAAATATTCACTGCTAATAAACCAACCAACTTGAACATATTCTTACTACTAAATTGCAACATAACAGTAATCTGCCATCTTCATACCAATAAAGGAAATTTAAAGCGTTTAGGACTGAACTAAATATCACCAAGCACAAGGCTATATGAAGTCTGGAAAGAGAGTGCACGGCATCATGGACATCATTAAATGATACGATATAAATTAAATTACAATGACCAGATCTGAGCCTTTATGGCTTTGGGCGTTATGAGACCACCTTGTGTCTTGTCAGCCGCTGAAGGGCTGTACGTCTGGGCCACTGCTGCTGCGAGCTCCACTCCAGCTTACTCCGACATACCTACCTACACTGCGAACGCATCTCTGGCTGCATTGGTGCCGTAGCAAGCTGCTGGCAGAAGGAACGGTCGGCTCCTTGGGTGCACCAGGTGGACATGCCCTCCCAGTCCCCTCCAGTCAGCACCGCTACCCACCCGGCCACGGCCACGCGGCTAGCTGCCTCGGGCAACTCACCCCGTCTGAAAAGCAACCTTTCTAAAAAAAAGTGTGTTGTTTTCAGCCATTTGGGCCCTTGCCTCAGCTCGCTGGAGGCCTGATGCACATCCCTTCCTGCAGAAGGAAGGCAGTACAAGTGTGCAGCACTGAGGTGCCGGGGGAGCGGGCCCTTCTGCAGTAGCCACCTCTTAAACCTCTTCAGCTGTATGGGACCACACCATCAGCTATTTATTGCAGTGATGGACCCTAGAGAAAACTGAAATGCTAATAGAAAATACCCTAAATCCTGCTCCACAAAACAACAAAACAACTTTTTTGTCTTTAAAGAATACCTGACAGTGGCCAAAACATCATTGCTAGCATGACAAGGGGCATCATATAAGCCTCAGTGAAGTGAATGGGGGGTTTGCTATGGGCTTTAAGGGTTACACATTTTTAAGGATTTTCTCTGTGTGTGCATGTGAACTTAAGTCCGGACTAGCAGCCAACACGTTCCCACATACTGAACGCAGGAGGAAATTATGTTAGTCTCATGTATTATTGTTACAAATGGTTTCTGTCTCTCATATACACAGTGTGCTATCAAAAACAAACAAACAAAGGCAACAAGCAGGCTTTGGAAGCAGAATGACTGCTATACTCACATGTATCTTAGGCACTGGACATACAACCCATGAGAAATCAAGATGAAGCCTCGAAGCCAGAAGTCTTCATCACATACAGGAGAATAACAAAGCTGAGAGCAGTGTGACACACAATAAAAAAATCTGTTCCCAAAGGCAGTGGACATCATGGGGAATGCATATCTGGTCATCCGTCCCTGATGCTCTCTCTTCTTCTGCTGCCTCCTAACACGTTACACTTATTCTGGTCCTGACAGGCACAATGGCCACAATTAACTTCACACATGCACACTCACACAAACCCTTCCCAAATTTGACCATCTAAACATTTATCTGGATAACTGAACAAAAAGACCTAGCCTGCAGGAGCACTGAGCTCCCAGCAGCTGTTCAGCTCAGTCATTAGGGCGTGATCGTTAGTCATTGGGCATGTCCAGGTAAAAAATACAAATAAAGAAAGAAAAAACAAAAAACATTGGTCTACATGGGCTACTTTAGAAAGGGCGAGTCAGTCATTCCAAAGGCTGCCACCACAGCACAGCACCTTCTCCCCATCTTTCAGTCCGGACACACTCCGACTACGCCACAGAGTACAAAACAAAAGTAATGTTTGAAATGATCATTAAAGAAAAACAACCAAACCAGAAGATATCCTATAAAGACTGGGGGGGGCGCAGGGAATGGAGAAGGGTTGCCCTCACTGCAGTCTTCTCCTCTCAGCTAAGACCATGAACATTTGATGAAGAACTTCTGACAGTCAGAAAAGGCTTTATAAGAACCTTTTTCTGGTTGCCTTGAGCCAGAGTATTCAATAAGGGCTAATTAGCTACAATTTTTTATTTTTTTTTTAAATCACCTGATGTACATTCAAGCCAGACTCGTATTCTGAAGTAATAATTCAGAATGGTTCATGCAGAGATTCCTGCAAGGACTGAAAGCTGATTAAATGGACATAAACAAGTTTTAAGGACAAAAGACAATCTGTTGAGTAGGGTTGGAGGTGTTTACTGGGAGTCTACAGGGAATTACACTAGATTCTGCCTTATTGAATAATTTCATTAATGATTTGGATAAAGGAGGAAAAATGTGTAAAAAGGCATGTTAATCTGAATCACAGATATTAGATTGGGAACAATTATGAACATCATGGAATGAACTGAAAGAGCACAAGGTGCCCTAGAAATGTCTGAAATACATCCAAGAAATAAAACCCAAGATTAATCCCAGAATAAGCCAATCTGGAGGAAAACAAACCAATGCACAGACATTTAATGGTTTGGTGGGTGCCTCAGGGAAAGCAGAAACTTCCTAAAAGCAACCTTTGCAATTATTTTCTTTAATTTTGTCTGAAATGAGGAATTTAATTTAAAGCCCCCGTGAGGGTCTGTGGAGTTGTGACAGACAGGGGACCCCAGTTAGGCGGAGGCTCCTGCCGGGAACTTGTGAATCAGTGTCTTAAGTGGCCTCAGTGGTTTCGCTAACACTTCTGCAACATCTTGACCCAAAAAAAAAAAAAAAAAAGTACTACAAGAGGTCTTAATCACCCACAAGTACTGAAAGCTGCCTGGGAAAGAAGCAAAAAAGAAATGGTTCCCCAGCAGTTGAAGAAGTATAGAAAAAGACAACATTATCTGGACTGTGGATAGTCCAGATTGCATCTATTTAACCAAGGACTTGTCTAATCAGGAACAGCCCCCTCCATGCCAATAATCCTGAAGCTGGTCTTTATAGCTTAATTTAGGGTCTTGATTTGGCATTGAATTGTTTTTTTTAACTGAAAACAGTAGATTAGTTTAATTTTAAAACAAATTAGCTATCGCAAACTGATCCCACAGATCCATGCTTTAAATAATCAATTCTTAGCACATTGGTATTCTGGCATTAACACATGCCAATTAAC
The DNA here is from genome assembly GCA_026212715.1 of Elanus axillaris. Classification (NCBI taxonomy): domain Eukaryota; kingdom Metazoa; phylum Chordata; class Aves; order Accipitriformes; family Accipitridae; genus Elanus; species Elanus axillaris. The sequence goes on along the minus strand of JANZLQ010000025.1, from coordinate 5,807,718 downwards.
AGAATGGCTGAACTCTTCATGAATAGCCCAAATCTATCAGTCCAGCAGCCCACCACCACTGAAAGGAGCAGGCTCCGAGGCCCCAAACCCTCTCCCTCTCCTCCGTTTTCCTGACTGCACAGGTCACAAATCCTGCATTTCTCTTACCACCAAGGGGTTCTGATGATCCTGGGCTCCCCCAGGACCACATTCAACTCACAAACCTTGTAAGAAATGAACTGAAAAAACAAGCAAGCAAACAAAAAAAAAAAAAGCCCTGCCAGGACAGTGCATTAAAATAGCTCAGGGAAGAGACCAGTAGGCATGCAAAGCTGCCTTCAAAAAGGAGCTGACACCATCAATTCAGAAGCAGTCGTGGGGGAGCAAGTGAGGAAGACCTCTGTCCTTCAGCACGTGGGAGCCCTTAGATAAGGGCAGCTGCCAGCAAAACCACAGCCTTGGGTGGGCAAAGAGGGACAAGCTTTTGAAAATTCTGCATTGAACGCATTGCTCAGGGCAGAGATCTGCAGAAAGAAAAGGGCTTTTTCTTCCTAAACCACAGCGGTAGGTTAGAAAGGAAATATTTATACCTTCTTAATCATGACAGGCAAAGCTGAATGCTGCTATTCAAATATTTTAATAACTATAAAAAATTTCAGTAAAAATATTTAAGATTTTTTCCCTCAAGGAGCAGGAGGGAAACACACATTTCTTTCCCTAACCATGTTTTTAATACAGCTGAGCCACATAGATCATACTCCCTCCAAATTTTGAGTCTGAGGCAGGCAGTGGGCATGGAAAACATCAGCCTAAACGAGCTACTTTTAGTAAAGATATAAGCAAGCAAAATCATGTTTTTATAAAGTGTTAAGTGATATTTACTGTAGGGATTGCTCAATGTGCTCCCTGTGACTCTCCTAAATACCCATGAATGCTCAACAGAGGCATGTTTATGTGATTCTCAGTTCTCTTGCATAGGTCACTCCTTTAGTTGAATGAAGGTTTGTATTGTCAGCTCTTGCTTGCAGTTAGTTTTCTTTTTTTTTTTCCCCAGCTATTTCTTATATGAAGTCGTACACAATTTTGTGGTGTCTGAATATCCCCAGAGCTTCTTCTCAAGAGGCTACTTGAGCCAAAATTTGCCTGATGTTATCTTACTGCATGAGTGTGGGAAACCGTTGTGGTATAGGCTGCTCTTCCTTGTTCTGTCTATGCCCAAGAATACTCTGTAGTTTTTCATTTTTTCTTACTGATAAAACGTACCTCTCTGCTGGAGTTTCCTTATGGTTAATTGAAACAGAAAAGGGAACACTTTCTGCAGTAAGACTTCTGCAGTGATGGCAACAGAGCCTACAGTTGCTCTCTGCACGTACAGTTTTTTTGACCAAAATAGGATGATTTGGATCAGCAAAGATTGAATAAGGATTACACAGGATCATGTTTCTACCATAGGGAAGCCAGCACAAATGAGAAGAAATAGTGCTGGTCTGATGATAATGATATTTTTGATAGGTAAACCCTGATCAAGCCCTCCATAGGCTAGAACAGATTTCCAAATCTGCCTAGGGAACTGCAACATACAGATTGAGCCACCTACACTTTTTTAAGCAGCCTCTACATTTCCAGAGGCCCAAGCACAGACAGAATGACATGAATGACCATGCATTTCCCATGGATGCTGAGTCTCCTACACAGTCAGCCGAATTCACACACATTACAAGGTGCAGGACAGGACCACAGTGACTTATTTTCATTACTTCATTTGGGAGGAACTACTTCTACTCTATTCCATTCTGGTTCATTATACCACATCCCTCATCGTGGTCTCTGAGCATTTTCCAATGAGACATAAACAAATCACTAACGAGTATGTCATGTGGCTGCCTCTCCCATTTCATTTCCCAAAGGCCATGTTTTCTCTGTTTATCCTGTAGTTCAGTGTAGCTTACTATACACATTACATGGAAGGCTTCATGAAACTTATCTATTTGTACGTAACAATTTATCCCACAACGAGCCTATAGAAGTCTCATCAGCCATCTGGTATTTTTATTTCTCCAGGCTGAGAAAGCAATCATGGCTAATCCTCCTGCGAACTATGGAAGTCAGGTTTTATTTCTCACTTTTCTGTACCAATAACTCTTTACAGTCTGAAGTAGGCCAAAGACCCTAAAAATCTGTGTACTCCTCAACTCTTATAGGACCCTAATGCTAGGCGGCTGCCAGAGCAAATGTGGTTCCTGTCCAGAAGAACAAAATTCTCAGGGTATCTGGTGAAAGATCAGATATGCTGTAGGAGAATCATTTTTTGCTGAACCCTACAACTGATACATGTGCGTGTACTGAATTTCCACAGACCCAGTGGGAAATCTGTGTTATGTTTTAGCACATGAAAATTGAAGTGGACATGCTTTTCAGGATGCAGTTGTCCACAACAGAAGATGAAGTTTCACAAATAACTCTTCAGCTAAGGTGCCGCCTCAGGCAAGCCTTGCTCCTTGGCACCATCCCCAGCCTTGTGCCAGCCCGAGTCCTTGTGAGACCAGCACGACAACTTGGATGAAGGAACTGAACCACCCAGAATATAACTACTGTTTTGCTAAGTTATTTTTCAATCAGATCAGTTACACTGGCTCAGCACAGAGTAACAAACATCTGGTGAGGGCAGCTATTAAAGTCAGCATAAGCAGTTCTGCTGCTAAATGTCTAATCAACTAATTGATGCTGAAAGGTTAATGATCAAAGTCTTTACTTCTTAATTATGTTTTCCCTGCATGAAAGATAATGAATGCAAATCCTGAGAATCACTTCAAGGCTAAAAAGAAATCAGTTGTCTTCTTTCCAAAATACATTAAGGTAAACCCTAATTCAACTAACCTCTGGTTACATTTTAATAGAGGAAATTGAACCTTTACCAAGAAATGTACATAAATAAAGATATGAGTGAACTAAAAAAAACTGAGAGTCCTACTACAGAACACTACCACAATAGCACTGACAAATCGGTGATGGGGGCCAGGCTATATTTAACATTTCTGGGTTTTTTTCCCCTCTTGTTTAAACATCAACACCCACATAATCACTCACCTAGTCTGGTAGGACCTTGCTCCCTTTGTTGAAGTGAGTGCACCATCTCTACAAGCTTTTCAGTCTCCTGAGGCATGTTCCATGAAATTTCTAGATTATTTTCCCTGGCATACTGGAGAACTGACACATGAATTGAAGTATTGCCTGAAGCACAAAGTAGAAAATAAACATTTTAAGCAGTGGATACAAATGTCTTAAAATAAATTTAAAGGATACATTACGGTTGTGTTTTACATTAAGCACAACTAGACAGCGATTTTCCATCAGAGTGTGAAAGCTGTGTTTTCAATCAAAAGATCAAAACTGAACTATTCCCAGGTGAAAAAAATATGCAAGTACTGCTGGAAACAGTTGCTTTTCTGTCAGGAATCAGCATGCAGTATTTTACCGCAGATCAACTTGAGCATGATTGGAGAATTGCACTTTATTGATCTCCAAATATTATTCCTTTTTCATTTTAAAATTCTCTAAACACCCTTTTTTTTTTTTTATGTGCACTTTATTCTGCAAGAATGGTAGTTTGATGCCCCATTTGTCTGATAGGCCAAGCTCCCCAGATAAATAAATTTCATGCAAATTTCCCTCTGTCATGCATCACTTGAGTGGCTTGCATCAGGCTGCAGCATGGGACAGACATAATGCACCCAGGGAGCATGACCTGCAAAGGGGAAAGAAGAGAAATTCCAAGTTCTGCCATTCTCTGACATCCTGGTTCTGCTTATACATTATGAAAGAAGTATGAATAAAACTCTTAACAAAGGGTTGATATAGATAGTTAATATCAGACTTGCAGAATTGAACTGGGCAATACATTGTTTATAATGATCGGCTATACCTCTCTTCATGGTCTTAGAAGGACTTCTGTATATTGAAGATGCTTATAGATATAGCATATTATTCTTTGTCAACGCTTTGTAAAAAAATTATGAATGTAGTTAATAATAATTGTGATTTCATGTACCCAAATGTTACAGCCCTATACTGATCTGAATATTGTCTACTCACTACACTTTACAATTTTTCCACGGTCATCTTAAATATTTTAAAATCAAGGCTGTAGTAAGGAGTCATTTCATAGCTACATTATTATTGTCCTGTTGTTAATGATGTAAAATCTGCTTTTACAGGCTTCAAAGATAAGGAAAACAGCTAGGCTAAAATAAACTGCCTGTTTTTTTATTGTTAATTCGTGTTTATTTCACTTGGTTTGCTTCTCTATATCATGCATGTACACAATTTTCAGAAACCGACTGTCTTCCACATGCAATCTCTTAAAAAAAAAAATCTAAGTTATTCTAGACCTACAGAAATGCTACAGTTTTCCTCTATGAGCTCTCTAATTAGTACAAGTGCTGGTAAACGCCTCTTCTGGAAGCACAGGTATAACACAAACATGTCAATACCCAGTTGGAAACACCAGCAGCAACAGCACTTGCTCCATGGAAATGGTTTAATGCTGAATTGAAAAAGTATAATTCTGACCAAAAAAAATCCAGGTTTGTTAAAACAAATGTTACTGGGAAAACACAGGATCCTGTGCAGCCCTTGCCATGCGGATGGACCTGGTGCAAGGGCATACGATGTCCTAACTTACTACATGTGCCACAAGGTCCCTTTGTGTATGTGCAGGATATGTGACATTCTGCCAGGCTGGCTGCACTGATAATATCTGTGCTGAATGACCTAACTAGAGGTGTAGCTCCCACCAGTACCTACTCTGCAAGCTCAGCGAGTCTAACACTCCCAAAAGGCATCTGCCACCCAACACGGGCCAGGAAATGAATCTTAAAAAGTCAGTTCCAGCACCCTAGGTTAGCCAAAAAGGGCTGGTCAGAACCAGAAATGCCTCTTCCAAAGACCAAAACCTTGTAGTTGGACCAAATCTAAACAAACCCCCCTCTGAATTATCTATTGTTCACTTGAACCAGAATTGAACTCAAACTATTATTTTCAAGTCTGTTGAACCTAATCCAGAACTGAACCAAAACCAAACTTGTATTTTTGCTTTTCTGCCACAGAGTAACAGTTCAGCTAAATCTCCATCCTGTGACAGGGAGCTCTTTGTCTGTTTGGCACATACATTTCTTATGTCCGCTATAAAGGGAAGCGCTCAGCAGAGCTGCTGAGCTATTCCTCGTCACACGGTTCCCTGAATCGGATGTCAAACCTTTATTCATCTGAACCGGAACAGATTGGTTTGGGAGGAAACTGAACTGCATCTGAACCAAAAGTTTTACTAGCCTGATTTCTCCATATAAACTTGATTTTTTTTGAGGGATTGGAATGAGTCATTTGAAAACAAAATTTTAAAAATCTATACTGAGCAGCTGTTTTGTCCTGTATAAACAAAAGAACACAAAATGTCTTTATGTGTTTGAGTTAAAAGACAAATACATACTGATCTCAGCACTTTCAATAAATGCCCGTACAAAGTTTTTCATTTCCTCAAACTCTGATGCTCCAATATTGGAACTTCCATCCAGAAGAAACATGACATCCATTGGCTTGTTGCACAACCCTGAGGAGCGGGCCGGAGGAGAAAAAGGTTATTTTTACATGGATAACCAGAAGTAGCATCTGCTAATCTATTGGCAGGAGCTGAAAGGAGAAACAAAGCAGGATAATTGCCAGTTGAAAGCGGGATGCCCTTTTAATGAAAACTTTGAGATTTGTTTTCAGTAGGATACATGGATATTTCAATTTGTGCTTTTCCACTAATGCTATTTTACTCCCAGGGACTAAAACAAAAAGAACAGCAAACCAAAAAAAAAAAAAAAACAACCCCAAACCAAACACAAAATACTGCCCACCCTACCACTGGAAAAAAAACCAACCAAACAAAAAAAAAAAAACAACCACAAAACCAAAAAACACCCATAAAGTCTCTTCAGGAAAGAGGAAGTAAAATTTTAACCTGCTTGAGGTAGGCAGATAATACTATTTTTCTTCTGCCACCCTCCAACCTATCTGAAAGCTACTGTACTTTACTAACAAATGGAGCCGAGGACTTCTGAGGCTACAGAAGGCTGGCTGCAGGTCTGTCCTCAGCCTCCAGTGAAGATAAATGATCCTTCCTTGGCATTTGGACAACAAGATACCAAATGAGATGTGGGAACTCTTCAAATTTCAGTGATGTGAGTGGGAAATGGAGGAGACAGGACAGAGAAAAGAGGAAATTATACAGAAACTATGTCCAACTTTACCTGGATTTTCTGTCCATTTATGAGAGCAGCACGACTGCAGCACTAATTCAGGTGCTTCTTCAATAAGTGTGTTGTAACTATGTAAGATAATTGGGTTATTAGGCTGACTGATCCTTCTGAGCTCTTGGATATTTGCATGGGGGGTTATGCCTATGGGAATAACATTTATGCTCCTGGGAGGTCGTGTGATAACATCAGTGGAAGGACTGGATGACACCATATATACCAAGTGAGGAACATCTTGCCTGCCCCCATTCACTGCTGTAAATGTGTGTTTGGATATATAATCGAGGGCATTTCCAGTGTTGGTAGCCTTCCCTCCTTGGTAGGGTATGCTCCTCACCTTCTCAATAATGCTTTCCTTTGACTGTATTTCCATAAAGGAATACTCCAGAGTGACAGTCTCCGAATACTGCATGACTGTGACATGAATATCTTCCTGTCCCACATTCATTCTTGTGATCACCCTCTCAAGGAACTTCTTCACAGCATTGAAATTTTCCTCCCCTACATTGTCCGATCCTTCCACAATAAAAGCAACATCCAGCCTTTTGTGAGTGGACTTTTCCAAGAAGGGTGGTGGTGCTGTGAGTCCCCAAGGGGGAAATAAGACACTGGATACTGTTGGAGTGGATGTAGCTTGTAACGGAGGACTTTCTTCAGGTCCAAGTTCACATAGATGATCAATGAGGAGATCCCTATTATCCATTAGTTCCAACACATTGTTCATTAGGAAGGCTCTGTTATCTGGTGACTGCTTTTCAATGAACCTAATTTGCTCCACGTTAACATACGGTCCTATCCCCACAGGTATTACTGTGATTTTTTTATTCTTCATAGCTGTGAGGATGCCACGAAGTTTTCCTGGAGACTTGCTTGCTATGAATAGCACTGCAATTCTGGCAGCATTGGTCCTTTCTGCTTTTCCAAACACGTGAAACACTGTGTATTTAAGGACTTCAGCGACAGATGCTACTTCATCACCTGTGTATTTTATGTTTTGGACAATTTTTCTCATCTGGGACTGTGTTTTGATATCTTTAAGACCAAGATAGATTGTGGGGCCAGCCCTATACACTAGAATTGACACTCGGATTTTCTTTTGGGAGATGTGGAGTTTCTTCATCATGCCCGTTATGAAAGTCTTCAGCTGTTCAAAGTCCTCCTCTGACAGTTTGTTGGAGCCATCCATTAGGAAGGCCAAGTCCATCATCTTGCTGCATGAGTATTCACTGGGCGGTAGTTCAATGTCTTCCTCTGGAACAGGCGTTGTTGGTGTTAGGGTGTCCTCCACTGGTTCACAGGCTACACAGGTCAAGTTCTTCCCTTCACACAGACTAAAAAAATCAGCAAATCTAACTGTAAAAAATCAATGCTTATAACAACACATCTCCCACACATAATAAAAGACCGTCCATACAGAAACAGTTAAGAAGCCCAAAACCAAATCATGATGTGAATGATTTTTTTTCCCCACCCCATTTCCCCACAACTCCCCACGAGGTATTGTACAATTAAATCCTATATATTCATACATGTTTGTTTAGATCCAGGAAGCGTACGACAAACTATGATGCGTTTGTCAGAGGAAACTCTCCTTGTAACAGCCTTTGGCAGAACGTGTAAAATCTGTGTCTGGAAGCTGCCTAGAAACCCACTGAGCTTCAGCAATACAGCTACCTACAAGCCACTGGTGGACTGAACTGGGAGATCTGGTTTGCTTCACAAGAAAGCGAAACATGAGGCAAACTGGAGGCAGCTAACACAAAGTAAAATCCTACAGGAGGAAAGATGCTTTTAGCTCTGAGATGACTTAGCAGACTCTGCGAGGAGGCTAGGTTTACCTAGATTTTAACCTCAGGGAAAATAACAAACAGCTGGTTTTCTACCTCTAAAGTGCACTACACTCCTTTTCTTTGTCCTGACCTAATTTTGGTCTGAATACAGGTTTGGCACATGTTCATCCTCCAGGGTTTTGGGTTTTTGTGTGTGTGTACCTCTCTCTTATCTTCCTCTTATTTACCGTGTTCTCTTTTTCAGTCCTCTTTCTCATATTAAATGACATATTTCATCTATAGCTGTAATCTCTTTTTAGTCCCATGCCTTCCCCCCACCATTTCTACTCACCTCCATTAGTGTATTTTTCTCTCCCCTTTCCATCTCAGCTCCAGTTTTTCTTTTTCCCCCATCTCTGCCTTTTCCACTATTCATCCTTCTGTACTGTCATGTGATTTTTCACCTCTGTCACCCTCCACCTTTTAGAAACTTGTTTATAATCCATCTCTTTCTATCTTTAGCAAGGTTTAACACTTCTGCCCTTCTAATTCCTGGTTGCATGATTCTCTTGACTTCACTTATCAGAGCAAAGAGCATAACTGTACTCATGCACAGGGTGGTACAGACTCGGTCACAATATTTTTTCCTTGTCTTACCAGAGAGTCCATGAAACAGAATAGGAGAAGTTTATGAAAGAGCAAGGACCAAGAAAAGCTTGTTTTCACTGCCAGACAAAAAGCCAGAATGTACAAACTAAATGAGTCAATACTAGAGGAAGATGCCATTTTCCAGGAGAAGACTTTACACGTGGCACCTTAGTTCAAGTTTTCTTAGTTTAAGTGCTGTCTTCTTTTCAAGCTGCTTTTAGTGTCTTCTTAATTGAAGAATGCACAGCTACTTTTGGCATTAACATATAGCAACAGAAGATTTATTATTTTAATCCTAATATGAACAAGCCTCTTCTAGTTTCCAATTTCCTTTGGATATTTGCTATAAAATTCATTTTTGTGCAATATTTTCTATTGTTTGTACAGATGGTGTAGGCATCTAAATTAGGTGACAGCTATGCAAAAGGATGTTTCCCTAGTGAGGTAAGTTTTCCTAATGTTCTGAAATCTTTTGTGAGCAGCAGCCAGTGTATCAACATTTAAGATAAATTATTATTAAGGATTACAAAAATTAGGGAACAGAGACTCATTTATGAAGACTCTTTTTTGACCTTTTGATGGAATTCAAGGCTCTTTGTGAATACGGTTAAAAATATATATATACATATATATATATTTAATTGATTAGCATAACAGTCTCATGCCCTGGGTTTATAGCACAAGTACCCTAGCCCTGGCAAGAGGCCAGGAATTCAGATTCATACCCACTCAGAGCTTCTGTGAGCTTCAGAGCATTTGGGTCTAAGGTGTTAGTCTGGGCTAATAGCTGCTGCAGTTTTACAACTCTTTCTATTAAATATGGTCAAATTACAAGATGGAAAACTCTCTTGTATTCACAGCATTACAAGTGACTAGTGAAAGTATCCATCAAGGGTCTAGACATCCAGAGAAAGCCAAGCTTTCAGATAGTACAGGCCATGGAGTAATATGCCACTGGGCAGTATACAGAATGAAAATCAGTCTCTGCCACATTGTGGCTAAATGCCCTCATCCTGCACGGCACCGAGCACTCTGCCACTAATTTCATCATATTTGGAAATGCATGCATGCAAGATCAGGCCATGGGATATCGTCTTAATATCCTGGGGAAATGGGTTTTCCAACAATAGTACACAATTCCAACTGCTAATAATCTCAGCGAGTTCTCAACTGAGTGCACATTCAGATCTTGCACTATACGAAGGAATTTTTTTGTACTGGCAGAAGGAAAGAGTCTGATGGCTTTACTGATGTTGAATCACACCTTACACAAAAAGAAGTGGATACCTGGACCCAGCTGGGGCACCTACACATGGGAAAAGGCCTTTTTTGGAAAGGAATTTATGAATTTCACTTGCTTAAATTCAGATCACATCCTATAATCCCTACTGCCACTGAAAAACTTCAGCTTCAGATTGCATGTGAAGAGATATTGACATAAAAGATGGTTTCCAAGCTTCATCTCCATTGGTATATTTAAAGTTATGTCCAAAAACTTATTCATGCGGATGTGCTTCATCCCTCTCTCTTCATCTTACTCAACAGGCATGCTATTTTACCGCATAAACCCATCATACCAAGACTGACAGCGCTGTGGATCATCTCTGTGCAAAACTATTCTCCTTCCATGCGGGACCTTGACATCTCCAACTGCACACATGGGACAGTCTTCTGGACTGACACAATCCAGGGACAGTTCATCAAGGATCTTCCCTGTTTCAAAATAGCACAGTAGAATAAAGATGCCAATTTTCATGAATTGCAAATCTAATCATTGCATTTACCCTGCTACAAAAAAACATAACAAGGCTTCCGAGTTGGGCTCAAATGTTCTGAACACTGTGCTTGTGTTATGGCCACTGCCAGCTTGACAGAGAGAAGTATTTCCTTCCTTCATAACCACTTTCGTTTACATGTTGAAGTACTTAGCCCAGAGTATAACCTGCAACAGCTAGTACCATACAGAAGGTGAATGTATCTTTAGAACAAAGCATTTGAGATGACAGGAGAAAATGGCATTTTCCTTTTAATATGTATATTATTTCTTTCTCCCAGTATCCCCTACCTCATTCTGATCAGAGGTACCAGGGCTCAGAATAGCCATTCTGGGTCATAAAATAGCTTTTTATAGATATTTTTATAGCTTCAAATAGTCTTCCTTCTTTGCCTTCATGTCTTCCCACTCTATTTAGGAGCTATTTGTTTATCTGAGTTTTCACTCTCCTTTGGCTCTTGCTAGTCTTTCACTCTTTCCCTTTCTGCCTGTCTTTCCTCTTCTCGCCTCGTATTTTTTCCTTTCCCCTTTCTACAAGATGGTTGTTGGGAACAGTTAAGCTGAAAGCTCATGCTCACAGGGAATGCCAGCTGGGCACTCGCAGGAGCATCAAAGCCTTGGAGGTAGTAGCAGGTCGAGGCAATGGGTTTCCCCCACTACAGCAGTTGCTCTGAAGAAGAGCATTTTATGAGTTTCCAGCACAAATTCATACTCTACTTTAACCACATAGTCAACCATCTCTGTTGCTACATGGCCTCTAATGTTCCTGTCTTCCTTCCTTATTGCTCCGTTCCCATCCTCCCTCGTTCTTGCTGGCAGTGTTTGCATTCTCCTCTTCTACTCACTACTTCATGCCCTCCACACACTGTGCATATTTCACAAACTCAAACTAGGATGGCTAACCACCTTCCTCCTTATGCACTAAGAAATTGTGGAGAAAACCTATCAGTAAGCCTTTTAAGGAATTAACTGCTACATCTAAGTCTTTTGCAATCTCCAGCCTTACAAATCTGTGAATATTTCTGGACCATACAACCTCTTTTCATGCAATAGGAACACTTAGGGGGTGTTAAAAAAAAATAGTACTGGGGCATAACATAGAAAAAGTTAATAACTGCTTAAAGCAAAAGATGGATTTACCTGCAGGACAGTGTACATGGCAACCTTCCACACACTGCAGACGGCACTCCAAAGGCTGCGGGTGCTGGCATGTTATAGGACAAGCAGGTCCACAGCTATTATATCGCCATTCACACTGATAATCTAATTCTTGCTTATTCAGGTCCTCGCAGCTTTGTGCTATGCAGTGAAAGAATCAGAGGTGAAAAAAATCAAACCAGAGTGTATTCACCATGCCTCTCAGAACTATGACACCAAACTTGGTATAAAGGGGGCCACATATACATAGAAAAAGAAAGATTTTCATCTTTAAATAATTTTTTTTTACTACATTATTCTTTTATTACATCTAGGGCAGGCCACTTCTTCACTCTTAGATCATTTTTCACATAATGAGATACTTGCTCTAGACCGGAGATATCTGGTTTTGACAAAAACAATTGTAAAAACCAAACTCTAAGCTTTTATATATATATATGTGTGTGTGTGTGTGTATATATATGTGTGTATATATATATATTACAGAAACCATTTCTTTCTCTAGATTTGTTTGTACCACAGACCAGTATAGCCCCTAATTGAGGTAATGGTTTTTCCAGGTATGGCTCTGAACATAAATAGAAAAGGGAGTAGAAATGTCACTGTGAGCTGCTAGCTCAGTCCCATTAAAGTGAACCCCTCTGGACATCACTGGGAGCAGAGCTGGATGAGAACAGTCTGAGCCAACAGCTTATTGATTAAAAGCTTGAAGCTTTTCACCCAATTCTTCCTCATCTACCCTGTACTTACGGCACAGAGTTGGTGATCTCCAGTGAACAGCAACACCTCTTTGTGCACAGACATGTGCGTAGGCTGCTATAGCATCACAGAAGCAAGCACAGTCCCCAATAGATTCACAAGCACAAGTGTCGTATGTGCAAATATCTATGTAGGGCTCAGGATTCACCTGCAAAGGAGAAATACGGGGTACAGTACACTTGGTGATTTCCTTCACCTACTTCTTCTAGACATATTTAGCCTTCAGATGGTTTGGCTGCTCCATTTGCCAAGAGTTGAGGTGCCACATAAATCAGTGCAGGTCTTTCTGCTGTTGTCAGCAAGGACTCAAACTGGGCCACGTTGTCAAAGTTGCTATAGACACTGCAGTTTATTATTCCTTAATAGTCCCCATATGGAGTAACTTTATATGGTTTTGGGCCCTGACTTTTCTGCAGTACCTTGGGTAGAATGCAGCCTGAATGACATTACATTAGCTCAGCTCCCCCTCCCCTCAAATCTTAACCCTTGTGTTTGACTTCATATGCCAGTCTCTGGGCTTTAGAGTAAAATTTCCCTCAAGCAAAGATATTCCATAGCTTACTACTAGGTCGTATCCTGCATTTTCCCATGAAGCATCAGCTACAGGACAGGATGGGAGATGAGAATGCCAATTAGTGAGCCTCCTCCAAGTCCTGTGTGCTGCCAGCACAACCATATCTTTCCCCTCAGCTGTAATCAGTGTCAGCAGAGATCACGCAGAATCGAAGAATGTCAAACACGTGATACCATACTCACAAGTTTTCTGCATTCTTCAAAGAGATCCCCAGACAAAATGCTGCATGATGTTTCTACCATCACCTGCTTCACTATGTTTCCATTACACAGCGGAGACATCAAGGTCTGTTCCTGGTTGGGCTTAATATTGGAAGAGACAAGCACACATTGCATTAGCCTTGCCTTCAGGACCTCAGGACTCTTCAAATTGAAGTAAGAGACTCACTAGCACTAGGCATTTTTCACCACAAAGGAAATTGTTTCTTTGAGTCAAGTTTCAACCTGTTGTACGACAGGCACAGATCCTGCCACAGCAGAACGCAGAGTAGAGCAGGTCACCTCCTACATTTTCTCCAGCTCTTACTTGTACGCTACAGTTTCAACATAGACATTTGGATGAGAGGAATTCCCACTGAACCAAACATCCCTCCTGAAAAACGATCATTCACAACTCTACAGAAGTCCCACGAGACTCACAAATATGACCAGTATTCAGCAGACAATACGCAAGGCCACTGCTCAGTAGTCTCCTCCTCTGCCGTTTAATTTATCTAAGAACAAGGAGCACTAGTATTGACATGGCATTTATCACGGAGACAGTCTGCAGGTTCTGTCGTGTGCCTGTTCCACTGAAACGAGAAGCTGCTCCTTCTCAGTCTTACCCTGCACTCTCATTCCTCATTATTGCAACTTCTTCTATGCTCCAATCAAACCATACCAAAAAAGTGACATTCAGCAAGATAATACTGTGGCTATGTTAGCAAATTAACCTAATAGATTTCACGTGATCAAAAAAAAAAAAAGGCTTAATAAATGCTTCATTTTAGTTCCTGACAATTTAAATCTTTTAAGGAAAGATCTAAAAAAGGCCTGTTTTCCCCCCACTCTCTGAAAATTTAGACAAATTTTCAAGAGAAAGTTTTCAGCCTTAAAAGCATCATCTGAATAAAACGCTTCATTTTACAAACATGAAAACAAGTTGTTTTCAAGTTGTTTCCTCTCGCTTTTTGGTTTGGAAATACTTTTGTCAGCTCAAGACAAATTTTTTTTTTCAATCTCATTTTTTCAAAAGTCTGTATTTGGAAAAGAGGAAGTATACTCTTATGTGTAGCATAACTAGCACCCCATGAAATCATCTAATCTCCAGCACCGGGACACAGATAACACTTTCAGATAGCAGGTAACATCCTCAAAATTCCGAAGCAGTGATAGATGGCAATAAGGTCTTACATCCCCTCCTATATCTTGCTTTTTCCATTCAAGCCTCTCCAATCTGAAAATAACAACTGGATGCTCTCTAAAAAAAGATTGAGAAGCATATAGAAAAATATTAACCTGTGCATTCAGTTGCTCATAGACGGACAGACTAAAATTTGGGATATTGAAGTTTGGATAGCAAAATGCAAAATTTTTATCTGAACTCCTCCTGTCTGGAAATTACAGCTTTTTTTTTTTTTTTTTTTTTAGATTAAGCTCTAAAATGAGATTTCCAGTTATACCTGGATTTCAAGCATCTGGGCTGGCAAACACTATGAACAGCCTCCACCATACAGATTGGCTATTTTAACATTCATCTGAAGCCAGGCAGCGCAGGGGCCTTAAATAAATTAATGGATCTTTTATCAGATTTAAAGAAATAATATTATTTGGCAAAGATATGGGGGAAGGAGTTCATTTCTATTTATTTTTATCCTTTCAAACCTCTTTGCCCACACTTGTGTGATACTGTAATCCATATTAATTAGTTTTCGCAGTTCATTCACAATCACCTTTTCAACATCAGCACAGTATGGATTAACTTTCCAAGAATTCCCAAAGTCAACTGGATCTACTTCAAGATGTTCATTGCTGCTGGTCAAATCATTGTTTTGGATTCCATCAAAATTTCCACACAGACCACACACTTGATCCTTGCAGGGAAAGAAACACAAAATACATAAATCTTACATCTGTAGACTGGCTTAGGGTTTTGTTAAGAAGCCTTTTTAGCCTAGTGCTTTAATGGTACAAGGCTTAAAAACTGAATTCTCCCTGGCCTTGCCAAGTTCACTAAAATAGATGTAGTCTCACAGAGAACGTTTACCTCCTATTCCCATTCTGCTTAGCTGAAAGTAGGACCATACTTTCTCCAAGGACCCCAGGATGCAAGAATACTCTGGTCAGTGGTGCCTGCTGGCTCTAGTTGGAGTATGTCCCTACAATCCCATTTTATTTCTGGAGATGACTGTCCTATTGCCATCACTAGTAAATCTGGCTCCTTATACTGTTCTTCTTGAATACAGAAGAAATCACTCAAGGCACAGTTATTCCAAGGCACCACAGCATTCATCCTTTCTGTCATAGCTCATCTCCAGTGACCCAGAATTTACCCCATACAGTTGAACTATCTGGAAAGTAAGCAACCCATATGGTGTTACAAAAAAATCCCTTCATTTTCAAGCAAGCGCCTAATACTCCATGGAAATCTATCAGCATGTCTGCATTAATAAATAAATAAATAAAGCTATTCCCAAAGACAGGCTGAGTGCACTCTTTAGTGAGAATAAGAAGTAAAGCAAAAAAACACTTACTTTGAAATTGCCTTTTAAGATAACTGAGACTCCCATTGCCAGATCCCAGGTCACACTGATGCTTTTGCCCAGTAAAATGATGTAATAACGACCAGACCTTATGACCTCTAAGTCATTGTCATCTTTAGGAGGTACCTTGATATTTACCTGAAGAAGAAAAGCACATTGTGCTATTGACGGTGTCTCTAATTATTATTTCATGTAGGCCACTTTGCCAGGGGAACACGTGCTCATAGGTTAACAGCTATTTTCAAACACGCTGTTCTCCAGAGAACAGATAGTTCCCTACATTATACAGATGCTCTGGAGCACTTGCAGAACTGTATGCAAAGTATGGGTAAAGGGACTTGTTACAGGCTTGTCTCTACACTGAAAAGTCACTGTGGATAGATTATTGCCTTGGAAACAACACTTCAGAACAGCAAATTGGGATACAATAAGGTATTTCAATCTCATCTCATTTCTGTAATTCTGAATGTGGCAATGTCCATTGTGCTCCCAGGGTATAACATACCACAAACGCTGAACACACAAAGCAGTGACTGCTAAACAGAAGGAGGGCCAATAAAGAGGACAAGGTATCCCCAACTAACAATCAGTTTAGTATTCGGTCAATGAGTCACCGAATTACATTTTATTTCATCTTTTTAGGAAACTAACAATTCTGTGCTCCTGAGGCAGGTAGTGCTGGCCAGGTTTAAGTACAACATGAACTAGGAGAACCACATGCATCAGTGGCCTCTGAAGGACCAGAGCCTGATTCTGAAGTCAGGAAGGACTTTCTTCCCAACCAGCTACACCAACAGGAAAAATCCCCAGAGATTCCTTTCGGTGTCTCTTCATTTTTTCCATCACTTTCACTTCCCCCGTGTGCCTCTTTCCATCTGGCTGCAAATTCACTGCCTCCAGCTACTAAGAACTTAAGAGATTAATTTAAAATGCTTTCTTTCACACTATAATCCCCTTTCAGTGGGAACTCTAATAGGATTATTAACCACATTTGGAGAGAAAGGTCTGGCATGGCTGTTACGTTAAGCACCATTAATGCATTAACTGAAAACTGCTTAATTGTGGAAGAAGCAGATGAAAACTTTCAATCAGTACAAATAGTGATTAAAGCAAGGGAGAAAGAGGAGCCCACAAACCATTCACTCACTCTAGTTTGAGGGAAAAATATTTCCTTATCCCACTATTCTTTCTTGCTCAATTCAGTAAAAGCTCAGCACTGTAATTCAATTCTCTTCATCGCTGGATTATTATCAGAAACCTTTATCCTCAGAGAAGACTGTTCACATCCTCCAAGGATCTCCTAAAGAGGGCCTTCAAGGTCTTTAGGGAAGAATATGTTAAAAGATATTTTAGGATCTAGAAACTTTTTCATCTTCTCCTATGCCAATGTATTACTATAGCCTAGTCACACTTGGTCACTTAACTTCTAAATATAGTAGTCTCTGTCTTTCCAAACTCAGGCAAAAAAACCAGAGGAGGACAAAGCTGAGCTGGGCGGCTGACCTAAATTTCAGAATTTGTAAGTTTATGGAGGCTTTTTGCCCAACCATGAAGTCATAAACTTTTGACCTTGCAAACTGGCAGATTTATTTGTTTCAGAAAAGCAAAAATTATTTCATGGTTTTGTTTTTAAATTAATGTGAGCCAGAACTGTAACATGCAGATACTTCAATTAATCCCCCATCTACTTAAAACTAGAAGCTGCTCTCAAAATGGTATCATCTTAAAACAATGCTGCTTGGAAACGTTTTAATGTCAAAAAAAAGACTTGATTCTCCTGCTTTCTTCTAAGGATACTTGTGGAAAAAGAGCGTAGGAAGTCATCACTGGGTGGGAATTTGCCTAAGAGTGCTCATATCAGTTGTTTTTCCTTAATCTCTCCTTTGGTTACTGTTATTTCCAAGAAATCCTGCTCTAGATATTATTACACTGAGCCTTAAACTCTCTAGAAAGACAGCTAAAAATTCAGTTAAGTTCATGTGGACAGTCTTGTGATATGGACTTAGCCCTTACAAGGACATAATCTCCCAGGAACTAAACACCCTCTCTTGCTGGAGTCGTTGGATGCCTAATCACCTCCTATCTTTTCTGGCCCTTCTTTAGATGTCCAGACAGAATCAGAGCTTTTCTGAAAATCTGTCACTTAAAGCAGCTTTCAGACAAAGCCTGGCTCTATGGAATGATACCTGCACTACTATTCACCCTCACACAGGTATGGGATTCTTCAGCAGTAGAAATAAAAAATTGGTTGGGCAGCCAGTATGTCCCATGTTCATTCCTCCAGCAGCCAAAAACCTACACGGATCATATGCTGTCGAGATGCACCACACAGACACTATTAATAATGATCGTGTTTTATGTGTTCCTGTCAAGTATCAGTAGCACGCAGCCATTGGCAGGCAATTTGCAGACCATGCAAAACCTGGTACTGCTTTGTCTGTTAACCCAAAACAAGGCAAATGTAGAGTGGTTTCACATTTCACTGGGAACATTTTTGCAAATCTCTGGACCAGATGCCACTTCAGAGCACAGTACTTCTGAAAACCAAGCAATTGAAACACTATAATCCATTGTAGCTCTGTAATGTTTGAACACCCAGACAGTCTAAACTGTTACAGGGCTCAAGGCAAAGAGCTGAATTCTGCCCTTTGGAAATCCTGCTGTGGAGGGGCATGGGAGATGGAAGTGATTCTTGGTCAATTCTTCAGTGGTTTTTGGTAGGAAAGGGGATAGAAAAAGAAGAATCCAATCATCTGGATTTTCCATCCGACACTTTAATGGGGAAAGGATAATGATGTTTGCTTCTGCAGTACCATCCTGTTTCAGCCACGACTTCTTTTTTTCCTGTGTGCTCAGTCCATCAGATAGCTAAATTAGGTCTGAACTTTGACTAGTCATGGGACAGTTACTTCTTAGCTCTTCCTTACACTTAACCTTGCTTGAAACAGACTTACACCTCCCATGTTTAGAAAGGGCATTCCTCATATGAGCTTGCATTGAACAGCATTCTTATGAGAGAAAAATGTATTGGCATCAACCAGAAATACCGAAATGGCATTATACCTCTGGGAGCAAAATGGGTAATTATAATCCTGCTAATCTGTTCATTTTATGATCTAATTTTCAAGAACCGCTGAGCATGAGGTCATTCATGCTGCATCTTACTAAACAACCTGAAACTCTTTTTTTTTCCCCAAAAAAGGGAAAGAGGCCATAAGTGTACGTACGTTTCTATTAAACAACTCTATTTCCCCGCTTTCATACAGAATGATAACCCTTTTGGTGCACTTTTCTCCAGTGAATCCACAGCCTTCATTTGAAATTAGTATCCGGAATGTCCCAGAGTCATCCTTGCAGAAATCCTATCAGATGAAAATAAATGAATGAGTCATTGATGTGAAACATTTGAAAAATACATACAGATTTATGGAGAAAAAGGAAGCCTCAAATAATACCCTTCGTAGTCTGTGGCCAGTAGGATATATGTTGCCATGCCAACTGTTCCCATACTAATTTATCTTGTGCTTAGCATTAATATTCATGTGGTCCACCCCTTAAAGAATGATGTACACTCTGCCAGTCACACACACACGTGCATATTTTTCAGGGTATTCTTTGGCAGGGAGAATCCACGCTATTACAATATCCACGATATTTTAAAGATGTACAATGGGCATAGTGCACTTCTTAATGCACAAATATTAACTGATTTGACAGTGAAAACAAGACTCTGCAGCTATAACGATAAAATAAAAACATAAACCTAGAGGGTTGGGTTAGAAAGAAACTTGCTGCATAGTTTTGAGCAAAAGGTTTATGCCCATGTTTTCCAACCTGTACACGATCATTACAGCAACATCAACCCATTTCTTGGGGAGAAATTATGTAGTTTAATGTATTGATTTAAGTCAAGTATTTTTTAGATGCATGGAGAGTTGATACTACATTTATATGATTACTCATGACTATCATGCCATTTAGGGTTTTGGAGTTTTTTTCAGTATACACCTTTTAAGAAGAAAGACCCTGTCTGTAGTTCTCTGTGTTTGTCATCTAAGGAAAACAGATCTCATTTTCATTTTAACTAGTTTTG
Organism: Elanus axillaris; assembly: GCA_026212715.1. NCBI lineage: Eukaryota > Metazoa > Chordata > Aves > Accipitriformes > Accipitridae > Elanus > Elanus axillaris. The sequence continues at coordinate 5,787,928 of JANZLQ010000025.1, read as the reverse complement.
TAGTCTTGTATGTTATATAAAGCCCAAAAGACCTTTACACAGAGCTCTCACTAGCGTCAGAGCCATCAATCTTCTAACGTAATCCAGGTAGCATCAAGGTGGGAGCCTATTTCCAAGACCTAGCCAGAGGCAGGTTGATCACACTTTCCTGCCCCAGAACTGCAAAGAGGAATCTGCTTCATGAAAGGGGTCTTTGGGGAAAATAGTAGCCCACCTAAGAAACATGACACTTCGTAACTGCAGAAGACTGTTGTTATCAATTAGCAGTGGATCCATGTTGAGTTAGATCAAATTTTCAGAGAAATTCTTCTTTTGCACACACATTTTTAAATACCCAATGATTTGCGTCTGTAGATGAGCCTTAATCTTAATTAACTGTTAAATGTCTGGCTGCTTCCACAAATCACAGGTTGACATTAGTGTGCTATGCCTTTATCCACCTCTCCTCTTTGCTGCAAAGACAATGGATGTTGTCAATATACTCCAAACAGGTTTGTGCATGGAACAGGACAGTGACTTTGCCAAAGTGAATGAGCAGAGTCTGTGCTCTGGATGCTTTTAGAGAAGGTTCACCAAGCACTTCTTGTCTTATTTGGTCAGGCAGTAAGCCATCGCTAAGGATAAAGAGGCTAAAGGAGAATAAGGAATGATTGATTTATGGGTATCTACAGTTCCTTCTTAGAGATGAGATTCAGACAGCTCCTCTCTGTACCATGCTGCTATCACAAGTTTTATGACTGCCAGCTGAGACACATGACAACCTAACTGGTTTCTACAGAACGCAATGCAATCTTCAAAGTTCTCAAAGCATCTTTAAGGTCATTAATAAGCTCTGCTCTCCTCTACCATACATCTGGCTTAGTAATTAAGATTACTTTACTGTGATTTATCCAAACTTTGGACTTCTGGTATAAAATACCCTATTTATATATACACAGCTTTGGTGTTTGACATGTTCTTACCTGAACTAATACATATTGACAGTTTCCCGGAAATTTGTATTTCAGTCCATCAAACGTCAAATAATGAGCTGTACCAATAACAGTGCAGGTGCCATCACATGTATTTTTGGTGCATTCCCACTTTCGACTGTGGCACACGCTGCAACAGAGAAAATGAGTCAGTGACAGTTACCGTTATTTCCAGTGTATATACTAAGCAAAAGAATGCAAAGTGCTTTAGGGAAAGTGAAAGTTTCTGCTTCCTGGAGCTCATGGTCTAAAGACTCTCCAAAATACACACAGGTAAGCGACTATTTTGCCTCATTCAGCTCTTTTTCTTGGGCCTGGGTCAGGGAGTAACCTACTGCAGCCCAAAGAGGAGCATTGTTCCCCTGTGTGTCTTAGCCCAGACATCAACTGCAGCTCTGTGAGAAACCTCTGCAGTTTTCTGTGTTGCTGTCTGTCCTCCCAGCAGATCCTCTCCATGTTTGGCCTTGAGAAGGTACTCTTAGAGGGGTCCATGCCTGGGCTGCTGTAATTAACATGTTAAGTGCATTAGGTATATGTTTCCCTTTTTCTCACAAGCTGCATGTAGGTGTATATCCCTTTTGAACTTCCCTATTACAGAGAGTCCTGAACAGAGCCTACTGGAACATTTCATAATACTATTAGTATTTTATTTTGGATATCCTGCTCTGCTCAGAGGTTCCTGTTAGAAAAACAGATTGGTTACCCTGTAAGGACCATTACAGATTAAATACAAAGTATAGCATCAGCAACCCTGTTTCTATTTGCAGTACTGTCCATCTTTCCTCATTGAAAGCCAAAACAGCAGTAAAATTGATATCCAACTGATGCCAAAAGGACATGCATTTACTCTAGTGACCAATTTTGGGGACCAAGTAACCAGGACTATAATTCAGTCTACCCGGTGGCTTTTGTTCAGATTATATACTTAAGCATAATACCATCCTTCTCCAATGAGGTGTCTCTGTTCTTAAATTCATTCTTCATGCTAGTTTATCTGAACTAGCAGTTGGAGACTTTACCTCACAGCCTAACAAGAACACACATATGGATGGAAATATTTCTTTTTCTGTACATAGGTACACATATACCCTGAGCAATGTTCTACGGTGTGATATTGTCCCCTGAGGTCTCCTGTGGTGAGCGAACCAGAATGTCTGTCCTACAGGAGAATTCAAGTTTGGCACCATACAAATAGGACTCCAAGCTAAATCTCAGGTTATGTGACAGGAGATGTGACCAGATGTGACAAGACACCTGATCGTGAAAGGAGATACAACAGTGGTTCCCAGCCTGTATTGTTTGCAAGCGACGTTGTCGAGGTCACCTCCTAGACTTCCACATGAGCACAGAATATGCAAGGAAAAAAAGGGGGGGTGGGACAGCCCGACACGCAGAGCAAAACAAGATGCTGCCTTGTTTTTTCAGTGGGAGGGGAATTCTGAAGAGCAATCAGACACAGGGTTAAGATCTTCATATCATTATACCCACATTGCCGCAGCAGCTGTGCTACACTGTCATTATGGTACAAAGCCACTGATGCCACGATGAAAGGGACAGTGCTGGGTTGTGGGTTTTTTTGTTTCACTCCTTTTGCACTCCTTTTGCCCTTTGGGGTTTTCTGTCGTTTTGAGTTTTGGTTTGATTTCAAAAACAAAACAAGACAGAAAAAAAACACATGGTGACCATCTTCTGAGTGGATATTCAAAAGGCAAAGAAAGCCAATTCTCTTACCTTGGTGTAACTCAATTGGTTTCAGTGTAATTGTACCAGTGTAACAGACAGAAGAAAAAAATCGTAGGGCTCCTAGTCTTCATGATGACACCAAACCAGCCATATTCAACACCAATCATTATTAAATTTCCGAGAGTTTACAAGAACATTTGTATCCTTTTGCTGCTGTCATACATAATAATCTAAATCTTACACGGTAACCCTGATAAATAAGGCTCAGGGAGGTAAATACCATGGTCCTCAAGTTAAAATGAGGGAAAGAGGAAAAGTGTGAAACAAAGAAGAGACTTCAGAGCATCCGCCCTGTCCTCTTGCCCTTTTCCAGAGGTATCCTGGAAAACCACAAGCCTTGCTACAGAAGCTGCAGGTACGAACAGAGATCTTTCCTTTGGCACCCACAGGCTTTTGATCAGTATAATAAATTGATTTGCTAACTAGCAAAAGACCGAGGAACCAAAATAAAAAACAAGGTCAATGAAGCGTAAAACCTGCTCGCTCTTCCATTTGTTATTAGTTTGGGGGAGTTAGAATAGCATCTGACACCATATCTAATAATGTAATAATAATAATATAATCATCTAGTAAGCAATAGCTTGCTTGAGGTTGGAGAAACACTCATTTACTAAATGCTATATGAATGCAGATGGACACCATCACTGCCCCAGGGATTTTCTAATCAAGCTCTATAATAAGGGCAGGGAAAGCAGAATTCTATCCCTGTTTTACAGATGTAAAAACTCAGGGATAAAAAAAAACAACTGAAGTACTTTCCCAAGATCAAATTGCTAACCAAAGAAAAATCAGGTATTGAACTGAGTTCTCTAGTAATGCCTTAACCCAAGCATAAGCATTGTTTAATCTTGATAACACTTCACAGTATAATAAATATTGTGCAATACATTTTCATTAAAGAATGAAATTTCAGTGACATGTAACCTATTGCACCCTCTTTGATTAAATCTCTGCTAATAGGTAGAGCAAGACCAAGATTTTATATATATATGCACAGACAGATTATAAAGTATGTGGTATAACAAAATTCAGATTAGCAAATTTCTGCTGCGTACTGCTTCATAAATGTTATTCCAAAATTTTCACTGAGCTCTACAATGAATTCCCAATACATAGCATAACAAAAGTTTTGCCACTAGCTTAGTCTTGGAGACATTCCGTTGTTCATGAATTAGGGTCTCCCATATGTCAAGTCGAATGTAAACGCCAAATCTGACACCTCTGGCTCATATATTGCGTTTGCAGGTGTTCACATCTGGCTAAGAACAAGTGAGAATGAGAACTCCTGCAACAGCAGTACAAAAAGCAAAAACAAAAGAAAAGGAAGATCTGACCTCCAAAATGCAGGCTCTCAATTCTTATTAATTCTCAAAGCAATAGTAATTTCCTATATCACTTTCTAAATGACATTTGACTTGATATTTGCTGAGAACGATCATGAAACTTTTAAAAGTCACATAGTTCAAAAAAGCTCTACTGACATTTTTGAAGGGACCTTATTTCCAATTTTACTTTCACATTCAAGAAAATTACTTAGAATGAGAGGAAGAACATTTTTTCAATGAGAATAAGCATGATTTCTAACATTTTCTTGACCCTGATATTGAAAAAAATTCTATGTATTAGAGGAAATATCACTTAAAATGGCATTGCCAGAAACAAAAGGGCAATTACAAGAATGAAGCAACATGGTTATGACTTTTTTGTGATTGAAGATTATAAGAATGACTGAAAATAAAAAGTCTGTGCATGGTTATTGTGAAGAATCTTGCAAATTTCACAATAACACCTAGGAGTTTTACACCTTACTGTTCTTGTTTCAATAAAATTTTCATTGTTTTTCAGCTGAGTCGCTTTTACCTAGATGCAATGAAGCAGGTTATAGTATATATGTCTAGATAAACATACCAACGTCTCCGTCCTCCTCCCTTCAAACCTACTTTTCCCCAAAGTCTAATTATAGTACATGATTCACAACACAATATGTAGCTGCAAAGGAAAAAAGTGAAATAAAACACTGGAAGGTCAATATTTTTGTAAAAAAACATAAAACCTTATATCCAAGTCTAATTTACACTAGCAAGGAGCAATCCCACTAGTTTGAAAATACAGCTCTTGAAATCACTGTTGCTCAGAGATCGATGCACAAAACAAAACCCAAAGCAAACAGCTCTTTAATGGTGCTGATGCTCCAATCCAGTTCTGCCCAGTCGTACAGAGGGCAACAGAAACGCTGCTCCTGGCACTGCCACAGAACCGGGCAGGGACATTTCAGGTAAAATGCACGAGAGATTCTGAAGTCTAAGTTCAAAGAGAACACAGTTTCCACCCTGCTGTGTGGCTGGATGTCCTACACCTTGGACTCTTGGAGCTCTGCAGGAAAAAAGCCACCATTCCCTCCACAAGAACACGCGGAAGGCAAAGTACCTCCAATGCAGCAAGCATGCTGGGCAGGCAGAAGCCAAGAATTGTCCGGCAGGCAAATACCCTATACCTCACCCGACGCTGTACTGAGGGCTTCCCTCATTGCAAATCTCGCAGCCCAGCACTTGCTTTTGAACCTACAAATTCTTTTTCAAGAACCAAACATGATAGAAAGGGATGTGGGTGAAAGACATGGAGCACTTGCTCTTTTCTTCTAAAAAGATATCACCAACTCCTTTTTTTTTTTTTCTCCCCTCTCTCTCCGCTAACCACCCCCTCAGCTTTTCTTTTTTTTTTCTTTTTAAAGATATCAGTGGATTGAGCACTCATTTCAGATATAACAGGTCAACTCTGTTTCTGCCTGATTCTTTAACGCTTTTCTGAAAACCTCCTGTCATATTATAGCTCCCATATCACACCCCTTCTGCTGATGCATGCCTCTGGCTGAAAAGGACCGATTTGAAGGGCCCCAGATGGCAAAAGAAGGGACGCATGACAGCAGAGCTTAGTGACAAAGTACAGGCTCCATTCCTCACACCCAGAGGAGCTCCTATATTGTTACCTTGTGCTGCAAAATCAAGGAGCAAATCCACTAGCTCGTGGCTACAGAAGGCCTGCACAGACACACAGACTACCTATTTGTAAGGTACCAGGTACAGTTTGCCAGATATTGCACTGATCTTTAGGCAGCATGTGAAGGGAATATGCTGGTCTGCGCAATATGCACATTACTACACTGCAAAACCTGACTTTTCTATAAAACAGGTCTGTTAAGCAGACAGTATTTGGGTTTTTTTAGAAACATGTTAGGTGCCTTAAAGAAAAAGAGAAAAATGCAGTTCCAGTGGCTCACCAGGTGTTGCAGTCATTAGTCACTGTCTCTCCCTTGGCATATTCTCTTCCATTGTGAAAACATGGGCATCTCTCAGGCGCAACACACTTGTTTTCATGTCGCACCTAAGCAAAACACAGTTTGTTAGCATGCCGGTCTGTCAGTATGTGCCAGTACGCAGAGAAGCACAAGAACATGTGGATAAAGAATAAAGGAAAGGATAGAAGAAATGGTTCAAGACTATCTAAGGTAAGAAAGGTACAGCATTATTAATATTTTTTCCTAATAACAGAAATAGAGCTAGGGGTACATAAATCAGTCTTGCTTCAGGGGCTGAACACCAGTTTAAGCTACTGGGAGAATAGATCTTATTAAAGAAGAATGTCACGATGAGAAAGTGCAATTTGACCAAAACCAGGATGCGGTGAAGATAAAATAGGCTAACCTGAATATGGAGAGCAAGTGAATAGTACATGGTTCTCACACACAACTGAAGGACGGCCTGCCAGAAAAGCAGCCAGATGCAGGGCTCAGCTGGGCTAAAAACTGAAATATGAACACTGAGGAGGAGACAAGGAACGCAGTGCCAGAAGAATCCAAGTGCAAATGCAGATTCTGTTGTCACAGACAACAGACCCCCCAACAAAGCCCACCCTCCTGTAACTTGCCTCTGAAAAATCACAGAAGTCACTCACTCTCTTTCAAATCCCTATTTATTTCCTAGAAGGCAGGATAAATATCAGTCCACTTGAGACATTATTCCACTCTCACAGGCTATGTTGCTGGGAAATAGGTCATTTAGTTCTGTCTATAATTTTTTCTTTTTCAGTTTTACCCTACTGATCTTAGTTTCTCTTTGTACAACAAGAAACCATTTGCCCCACTTACAGGAAAAAAACAGAAAAAAAAAAAACACCAAAAAACCCCCCCAAAAAACCAAAACCAAAAGCAAACAAAAAAAAAACCCACAACCAAGTAATGCCTTTAGACTATTCAGGTTTTTCCATTCCTTTTCTCTGTTTTTTCTGTGATGAGTCCCTTTCCATTTTGAAGACGGCCAATTTTAGAGAATTGAACAAAACCGAGGCTGGCTATGCTGTTTTTGACTTGGTCATGGTTCTGCAAAGCCAGGGTAGGTTTGGCTGTTGCTTCATGGAATACCTAAATGGAGAGCACTTCCCCTCCCTCTCATTCAAAAGTCACAAAATAGCACCTCCCCACTTTAAACTCTTTCTGTAAAATCATTAAAATAGTTTCTTTTTTACCATTAAATACAGGCCAATGAGATCAATGTAGTCTGAACGCCAGGTTAATAAAGTAGAAAAGCTCTGCCTTTTCCTATGGGGATCTAGAACTGCCACAGGGAACTACTAATAAAAAGGATTTCACAGCCCGGAGACCCTTCATACACATGCAGCTCCACATGCTCTGTGGCTTATGGAGAGCCGTATTATGCCAAATAAACTCACACCAATAGAATCAAGATGGAAACAAAGAAATGCTTTTCTAGATGATAGAACTGGGGCTCTGCCTCAGACTTAATCTCCGCAAAGGACAGGGAGAAATCAGGCCAGAGAAGACCATATGTTTCCAAGGGTGTTTAATTCCTTCCTTCCTTCCTTCCTGGTGGCATTCAGGAAAAAAGCAATATATGACTTCACACTCATGGCTCCATTTCTGAATTTTTCCACAGTGTTCAGCAACACAGGTCACAGTAGACTTGAGGCCTAGACTCTGGATACAAAACTTGGGATTAGGTGTGTGGTTAGTAAAAGGAGAATTAGGACTTCTTCTACTTGCTCCCTCACACATTGACATAAAGCTAGTCACAGCCTATCCCCAGCTCTAAAAACTTAGTAGACCAGTATTAGTATTTCCATCACAAACGTATGGCCACCATGCAGTGCAGCAACTGTGAATCCACTGACAAAAAGGGAAGACTACCTTGTCTGAACACCACAGAGTAAGCGGGTGGGATTTAGAAAGCTGGACATAAATACCCAAAGTAGACTTTGACCAGAAGACTAATTATTTTTGCTGCAAAACTCAATGGATTATGATTTTGTTAATAGTAACGCACAATCTACTGGTCATACTGACACCACATCCAAAAGCCCAGCGCCATGCTGCGTTACAAGTCTGTTGAGCACGTACCACATGGTACTACAAGGCCGGTGGCATTATTCACAAACAGCTGGACTTTCTGTGGAAGCCTCTCAACCCATCTCAACCCATAGCATTTGGTGCAGGAGATCTAACAGTCCCAAGTGCCTGAGGTGATGGGAGGCACGAGTATTGGGGAGGCAATCACAAGAAAAGACACAGGTTTGTACTGAGAATTGCTGCTGCTCGCACCATCTCACACCTTTGTGATGATGCTCCTGAGAGCGTTTCTGTGGGATTATAAATGGTCAACTAGCTCACGATCCCCCCTGTACTTGGGGTTCTGACAGAAGCATCCAGTGTTTCCTTGCTCTGTCTTATTAATCGTTAAGCATTGACAAATCTTGCAAAAGCAAGGACAATATCACAGGTTTCAGAACCTTTAAGGTTCTTCTCCCCTAAAGTCTGCCTTGATGAGGCTGAATTTTAACCTCTCTCAGTCAAGACAATTTTGATGAGTCTCTCACTGACAAAGGAAACTCAGATTTTCACTCGGTTCCTCCTGATACACCTGAGGGCTTCAGCAGAAAGTCAGCCAAAGGTATAAAGAAGTAGGGGATTAAGTAAAGAAAGAGGATCAGATCAGAACTCAATAGCTGATACGTTTTAACTAAAACAGCCTGTCACCATTTCTGTGCAGGCAGACAAGTCAAAAACATGTTAGGACAGAGCACTCAACATGTGCTGGTTTACACATGATTTTCTTCCTTCAGTTAGCTATATGCTTCTTATGTTTGTTTTATGAAGCATTATCCTTGGGCAGATGCACATACCAAAAAGCTGGTACCCAACTGCTCGGGAAGACTGTCATGCTGTTATATAGGATAAGCCTACAATGAAGAATATACAAGAGGAAAATCAGAATAGCACTCTATTAAGTTCCTGTTGGAAACAGTTTGGGGGAGGAAGAAACCTTTCAAACTTTTCTGATTAAAATGTTTAGGGTTTTTTTTTTCTTTTTCCTTTTTCTACTAACATATCATAGCTTTAGTAATAACTTTAATTTCAGCAGCCAGAATACAATAAAATATTTCATTTCAATTTTAAACCTTAATTTTGCTTCAGTTGTTGGAAATTGAAAGAAATTCATTTTCTAGTTTTAAAGTGTCTGGATTATGTGCTTTCTGATTGTTCTGCTCCTCTTTTTCCCCAGAAAGGTGGTTAACACTCCATTTGTATATTTATTAATATTTTCCAATGGGAAAAACCTGAGTGCAGTAAACTAATCTGAGAAAGCATATTTTTCCCCACACTTCTGCACATATGTTATGATTTATCCTTTCTGCTCTGCAAAAGGGTGACAAGTATGGAGAATTTCCCACCCCCCAGATGATCAAAGACAGAAAAAGACAAATTACTTTTCATGACATATTGAACGTTTTTATTTTCAAGAAATCAAAACAATGTAAAATATTAAGTCAAGATGAACTGGAAAACTTATTTTTCAGTTGAAAGAAATTAGGTTTTGTCTGCATTTTCTGACTGGGGAAATAATATATTGATTGATTGGCAATTTCTCATCCCAGCAAATCTTCCAACTCAAACCTAGGCAACCGCAGCATCATGTTCACAAACAAGCCTCGATTATTGTTTTTTATTATTTTTCAGATATGTAATTCATAATTGGCAGGCAATTTGTGCATACAAATTTTAGACTATGGATTCCTGTGTTTAAGACTGATAACTCAGCTAACTGATCTGTACACATCTATATATGTAGGGACAGCGTTGCACTTAATTACATATTAGCTGCTATATATACTTGCAAATTGTACTGGAGAGTTGTTTACGTACACTATGCATCTTTGACTGTGTTTCCTGATGGTATGAACTATTCTAGAGAAGCAAGAAGATGATTTTTTTTTTTTGCTAATAAGTTATCCGTGACCATTCATTATTTTCATATGCTACTGTACCACAACAGAAAATATCTTAAGTAAAATGGCACAATATCTTCCAGAGTGATGATATGTGCAAATATTTACTCCCATAAATGTTCCGTAACCTGTTACTTCCCACAGACATTCCTACAAACAGTAGCTCACCTCCGTCAGCACTTGTAAATTAAGCAGGATTACAGAACACCAACAGGGGAGACTGACCAGGAAAAGAAATAGTAATACCTTTTTCCAGTCCTTTTATTTCTCACTTCTGTTGGTACGAGTCTGGAGAACAGAGACTATGTGACTTTGCAGTGCTTTCCCTCGGTGTGCCCAGAGTCTTTGAGGTAGAGAGAGGCAGGATGGTAAGGACAACCTGGTCACCGCTCCAAACCCTTCCGCCTTTGGCAACTGATACTGGGAGCACGTTGCAGAATGGAGAAATAAGGAAAAAGCCTCCCCCAAACCATCCTGGTTGGGTACCTATCAGTGACCAGGAGGAAACTGCTCTCTGATAACAAGCTGGCAGGTCTTGTGGAACCCCAAGCTAGGGGTCTAATGCGTGGCAAAGGGCTCTCACGTAATCAAAGCACCGAGCTTGGTCCTGCCTTTGCATGGCCACGCTTACAACCAAGTCGACTCTATGCTGGCTTCTCTCATCGTGGCTATGAGAAACACAAATCTTGCAATTTTTATTCCCTGCCAGACTGGAAGCCAATGAAAACAAGCAATTACAGACTGAGTGTACTGGAAGATTGAACCATACTGTCATCGAGTGGACAAATCCTTTTACTCATTTGAAAAAAAAAAAGGGGGGGGGGCGGGAAATTGTATACAAAAACTGACAAACC
>JANZLQ010000025.1:5760534-5776964 GCA_026212715.1 Elanus axillaris | reverse complement strand
GGGGGGCGGGAAATTCTATCCAAAACCTGACAAACCATCATGTTGAGTTCAGGGGCATGTTTCACATCACTACAGAGTCACCTGGAGTTTCCAATTCCAAAATGCCAAAGACTGCTTCTCCTGGCAAGAATTTGATGAAACAATTGTTTGAATGATAGTTCCAACCTATTGAAAAGCCATACAAAATTCTGTACTAAATGTGAAGGTTGATTACTAGGAAGTTGATTTGGGGGAGTTTGGGAGGAAGGGGGGACATGCGGATGGATGGTCTATCCACATCCCCCCTTTTTTTTTCCCCTGTTGAGTAGTTATCATAATTTGTTTATCCATTATTATCTCTAAAGCGCACTTTTACCATATTCTGGAACTGAAACCAAATCTCAAGCCCTTTCACCATAACAAAGAGATCTGATTGTTATGTACAGAGAAAGACCTATTCACACTGGAGCTCTTGGAACTTTACAAGTACACAAACTTTTTTGAGTTCACTTATCACGCTATTATTTAGGAATAGTCTTCTCTAAAAGGAAAGACATTTAAAAACTGAAATGTGAAAAGAAGCAACACTTGTTTCTAAAATTGTGGTGAACATTTGCTCAATGCTGATATGGATGCCTCCAAATTCTATTCTGTGTTTTTTACTTTGTACCTGAGTGTTTACCTACAGCGGGCATTTTATTCTGGAGTAGCATCTATTTCCATAAATGTGTGTTTATCAGCAAAATATGGTAGCAATGTTCAAAAAATACATTAATATTAATGCTAGAAATTACTGTACTATGAGAATTCAGCAGCAAAGGCAGTTGTTTCTAGTAAGACAATGGAAGGAATCTGCAGGGAGAAGACCCCTGTATTCATACAGAAGAGGAAAAACCAACATACCTTTATTATTTTATAATATATTAATTAATTGCTTTACAATTAATTGCTTTTTTAAATGGAATTTAAACTAGTGGTAGAAGTAATTTCATTAGAGCTGAAGCCTAAACTTAAACATATATCTCAGCCCTAGAAGTATTAACCCACATATTCATTTAGAATGATAGAATCATTTAGGTTGGAAAAGACCTTCAGGATCATCGAGTCCATGCCCACTAGACCATGTCCTGGAGTACCTTGTCTATAGGCTTTTTTAATACCTCCAGGGATGGTGACTCAACCACTTCCCTGGGCAGCCTGGTCCAATGTCTGACAACCCTCTCAGTAAAGACATTTCTCCTAATATCCAACCTAAACCTCCTTTGCTGCAACTTGAGGCCATTACCTCTTGTCCTAGGCCATTACCTCTCATCTTATTTACTAACAGTCAACATCCAGTGCGTATTAATCTGAGCCTGAACCTTGAGCATGTATAAAAGATTAAAAAAAAAAGTAATTTTCTGCATTTCTAGACTTCCTGGGTTGCAGCATTTGAAAACACCTTGCTTTACCACATGGCCCTCTGAGTCAGAAAACAACCAGCTCATCTCTAAGTACCACAGGTATCAAAGAAAGTCTCACAGTTGTAGAGTATTTTAGCCCTCAAACAAAATAAAGACACAACCCCAGCTCTCTTTCTAACATCTACTAGGTATGCTCATCCGCATTTCACGCATTGAACATCACAAACTGCTTAATCCCAGCAGTTTTCCTGGACAGAGGACTCAAAAGTGCTTACTTACAAAAGTGCTTCACTTAACTTCATAAAGAGTGTGTGTGCCATGCACTCCACTTTGATCCTATTCGCATGATGCCTGGGACTATACCTCCAGCCCCAGTGAGATCCCACGCACAGCTCTTCACCTGCACGGAACACTGATGTTTTTTTCTATTGCTCAGAGAACAGCAGCAGCAATCTGCTGTCTATATTCTACTCCATCTGCTTTTTATCAGGGGTCTAAATTGACACTGAGTTCACAGTCGCTGGCTTAGCAAATAACTATTTGCTCTATTTAAAAATGACTAAACTAATAATTAAATTTGAGGGAACATAACCCTGGACTCCAGAAGGCATCTTACCAGGGAAAAAAACATGCTCAGCACACCATCTGCAACTCCAGGACACCCTCTGGCATCATCTTAGCAGGTTTCATGTCCCATGTTCCTTCTTATGGGGAACTCTCAGTTTGGTACAACACAGAGGATGGCAGTGGCAGAGATGGAGACTCGACAAGGAGGCAACTAGTGCCAGCAAGAGGGTTTGGCTGGATATGGTGGAGTGGGTATTTGGGGTATGGGTGACTGTGTACTTCTGTCTCTCTGACTAGGGAAGTTCAGCAAGACTAAGGAGGAGTTTTGGAGGCAAGTTGAAGGAAGACATAAATTGGTCTTAAAAAAGTGGGGTTTGGTTTCTTGATTATCAGTTATTATTACAAGCTAAACTTCATCTCCTGTGCAGTTATACTAATGTACATATTTTAAACCAGCCACAATTTGTCAGAGTCAATACTTCAAAAACACATATTTCCAAACTGCAAGAAGACTGCTAGTAGAAAAAAAAATGAAGGCAAGAAAACAAAGAGGACCCTGCTTACCATCCCTTTTGGACAGAGGCATCCAGATATGCAGCCATGGCTGATGCACTCCAAGTCATAATTCTGGCAAGTCTTGGCACACTCCAACCCTTCGGCTCTTGGGTTGTTTGCAGGACAGACAAATCTTTCCATGGGGAATCTACATGTCAAGCTCCTTTTTACTTTAAAAAAAATTAATTTACAAAAAATTGCAGTTAGACTCAAGTATTGTTAGCGCAGTATTTTTCTAAAGGATGGATCAACATTTTTATTAGAAAATTAATTTAGGATATAAAATGGAGCAATGCTCCCTACACCACTATGCATGACATGGTAAAGGTAACAGTCCCCACTTCCAATGAAGTGACCTCAGTTAGGCTATCATAAAATCATGTATTCTAACATGGAATCAAAAGGAGCTGCACAAGGGTTCGATTCCAGATTGTACTAGGGCTACAAGCACACTTTATTGTGAAACTTACTTCAACCTATAGGCAGTGTACACTAGCAACGTCAGCACAAAATCAACGTTCTGAGAAGCAACAGCACCATTTATTATTGTGTTTAGACTCACTTCCAATACGGAGTGACTTAATAACAATGCTCTTAGCTTAAACACAAAGTTTTCAAACTCTTGAGAACTCAGGTTCTGATAGAAGATCAGGATTTCCCAAGAAACTCCAGGTTATTATTTCAAGCGATGCTAGAAATATGCCTCTCAGATTATTTTTTAAGTCTTAACGCACTAGTATCAGAAAAATTATGTCTTAAAACATTACAGGAAGAGTTTGGTGAGATATACACGTAGAAGGCTTCACCTTAAGGACAGTGGGGGCCAACCAATGACACCATTACTGGTGGTCTACCAAGACCCCCTCTCCCATCACAATCCTGTAAACTTTATCCAAGTATCAGTGGGAAACCCCAAAAAATCCCAGACCACTGATGTCCTATTTTCCAATGCAATGCCCAGCTGCAAGGCAGTTATCAGTCTCCAGGAGGGTTTATGGCAAGATGCCTGGTGGCTGGAGGGCACACTCGGTGCCTGGCAGCACTCTAACCTTCAAGCCACAAAAAGCTTCATCTGCACCAGAAAGGAGAGCTTGCAACCTACTAGTCAAAAGCAGGAGGTATAAAGCTAGCTAGTTACTGATGTGGTGTGATCCTCAAATAGCAGCTGGGGGCCTCAGATCATCACCAAGGGACCCCTTAACCTCTTCAACTAAAGAGAGACTGCAGTGGCTAGCTATAATTTTGAGAGATGGGACACAATGAGCCCTGCACCCTCCCACACAAACATTTTGTTTCTATCCTGTAATAAAAAAAAGGTTAGAAGACGACTCACAACACTACCAGCCACTGCAGCCTCTGGTACTTCTTCCCTATTCTAGATTGCTAAAAGACTGAAGAGGCAAAAAAGAAAGAAAATCAGAAAAAAACATTAATTTTTTAAGGCATACTAACTTCTGGCAGATGGCCTCTCATCAACGAAAACATCTGGCAGGAAGGCACCAGGAACTCTGTTTGTACTGCAGTGCATGAAACCATTTTCACAATAGCTAAGAAAAACAAATAAAGCTTATATTTAACAAAGTGACATTTAGCTTTCACTCACACTGTTGTTTTCAGAAAGGCCCGCAGGGAACTTGTCAGAGTACCAAAATTACACCTCTCCTTGGGGCTGATCTGTTGCTCTCCATCCACTGTGCTTATCAACCTTAAAGGCAAACCTTCCTTAAGAGTGATATACTGGCACGGTAACCCAGCTGTACGCTAGCCCTGTCCCACTGAACCCAATGCATCTGTACAGGCATAAAGCTGGGCAAGAAAATAGTCATGTCTGCTGTGGAGAGAGGTAAGGGACCGCTTAGTGCCTGCAACTTAATGACTTTTGTGGTAGAGGAGAAAAGGAGAAGACACTGTTCCCAAAACTGGGCTTGCTGGGAGCCGCCCAGCAATTACATTCCTGCTGTAAGGGTATTGCTACTCAGTTTAACAATTAGAAACACTTTCTAGTATTTGTATCTTTGACAGAGGTAATTAGGTTTTAACATTTAAGAAATGTATCTCAGTACATTAAAGTGACATTTTAAAAGCCTACAAAGTACCTATTGTCAGTAATTAAACACCATTTCAAACTGGCAGGAACTGTTCATGGAACAGGACTTAGAACTGTTGTCTAAGGCAGCATTTGAAATTATATGGATAGAAACGCAACGGCAAAACTCTTTGTTGGAGGCAAACTCTTGCCCTCTTTTAAACTAGTTTCAGTGGAGTTAAAGGAACTGAGGAACTGAACCAGTTAACCACTCGGGCTATCCAAAAATTTGAGCCACAGCACATAGGAATGAGTTATGAACAATGCACTCACCACATGGTGTAATGATCCGAAAAGACGTCTTCTGGCTGGAAGATCTCACCATCATAGTAACAAGAGCAGTGGGACTTTGGCACGCACTGCTCATGCTGGTCCAGGTAGTGTCCGTGGGGACAGTAGCATCCTTCCACGCAGAGCTCATCGCAGTCCTCATCCGAGTAGGAGAGAGATCTGCAGGTCTGGTTACACGGCGACCCGCATTGCTGGTACACTTGGCCTTCAGGACAGGTCATTGCTGTTGAATGATGTGCATGTCAGGGAGATTGGCATTTGATCCGTAGCCAACTAAAGGTAAAAGCTGCCTAAACCAGGCTGAGAAGCTGGAGATTAAAATGTATTTACTCAATTTACTTATTGATGAAGGCCTGTATTACACTGTGTCTCTCCTTAACTCTGCAGCACCAGTGAAGCCTAGGGCACTGCTTTCATATACACACAAGCAAAACCGTACTACACGCAGCTCCCAATAAACATCAGGATTGGATTGCAACCCCTGCGATGGAAATCCATCCATAAAATTTCCACCAGAATGAAAAACACTGGCTCTGTCCAACCTCTGCTATTACTTGGATCTACAAGTTAGGGGCATTACAAGCATCATGTACTCATTCACAGTCCTCTTCCTTTGCAACATGGTTAGGGACAATTTGGTCAAAATAAGCAGAAAATTAGGTTTCTGCCTTGATAAGTGGGTGCTGCAATAGTTTAAAGCCTCACATCTCAGAAGCTCTCAGTGATTTCTGTGGAAGCAGGTGCAAATAATGAAGCCATTCAGTGATCGCAGAGCCAAACCTTGGGTACTAACAATTTTTTACAACAAGTTCATTTTTATGGAGACCGAATTATGGCCTTTGGAGCCATTTTAGCTTCTTTGTTTATAAAACTTCCACTTAGTTCTAGAGCGCTGATTTTGAGGCAATCTCCTCTGCATACCTGGGCATCGGCACTAGGTGGCAGCTGTGACAACACATTGCAGAAGAGAAGAAAACAAGGGAGTATTATCCAGGGCTTTTAACGGGTCTCCTGATAACAACGGTTTACAAAACCTGTCGTTTGTAGCAACCTTCCAAAGCAAATGCTCAGAGTTGTAAGGTGATGTGGTAGGATGTTCAGCGGAGCGAGGGATGCAGCTGCAAATAAAAGTTGGCACATTTGTACTGTGCTAAAACCAAGACCAAGGGGTTGCAGAGAAAGCTCTTCCTCTGGTCATCCGTGTAGAATGATCTGATAATCCCTACTGTGAGTGCACCCCCCTGGGAACTGTAGTAGCAATTGCAGTAAAAGAAAGCCCAAGCTGCTAGCAGGGCTGAACTAACACTAAAACTAACAAAGCAAGGCCTACATGCTAACCAACACCTAATGTTCACCCACTACACAAAATTCTTCCGAAATGAAGAATTACTTCTATTTACTGAAGAGAGGCATGGTTGCACCAACACGTCCCCAACTTCTGTTGAGGCATATGAAGTCCCATAGGTGGGAGCGCAAGCCCCTAACTTGAGGATCCAGCCCAGAGGCATCTAAGGTGACTTGAAGCCTTCTTCAGGGCAAGGATCTCCCAAGTTTGGGTCTCGTGCCCAAACTATTTAATGTAGCCTTCACAACACAGCCCAAGAAAGTTATGTGTGCTCATCAGCACAGTAGGCAAAGTAAGTATCTCCTAACTCAGAAATAAGTAAATGATAGATTCCCTCACAGTTATAGGAGTCTTTGGCAGCTATTCACGGAACAGTGCTTCTAATTTAGATAATAATCACGATGTTTGCAGTAAATCAAATTCTGAACAGGCACAGCCCAGGGCTGAGGACCATTTTAAAAGTAACTTTCATCACTAAAGGCATGTGCAAGCAGGACAACCATGAAGCCTCAAACAAAACTACAATTTGCTACACAGGAACCTCTGGAAACAAGGAACTGGTTTGGCAGATTTTAGGCGGGTACACCAGTTTACTAGAGTTTCAAGATCCAAAAAGGATAAGATAACTGAGCCCAAGAGCCTGCCCTACTTTCTAGTCAGTGGTAACGCTCCCTGCCCACAGGGACAACTTTGCAGTGGATCCCTTTCTTCACTAAAGCTTTGCAACTCATCTTACCTGCCCAGGCTCTTCCTAAGATTTTAGAAACATCCCGTTTTTCCAGTTATGCTATCCGATGCCATGTTCACACTCCAAGTCCCAATACACTGCTCCACACCTCCCAGCAACAACATCTGGTTTTAGCAGCAAAAAGGCAAGACAACTGACCTGGGAGGGGACTGCGCTCTGTACAATTTGTGATACTCTGTCACTAAAAAAAACCAACCATGCTGTTATTGCCAGGAAAATGAGAGGAAAAGGCGAGGTGCATGTAGTCTCTACAGATGCCTCTTACAAAACTGAGACAGCTCAATGCTGTGCTCTGAAGGTCAGCCTGTCCCAGGTACAAGATAGGAAATAGTGGGAAAGCATTGGAAAAATGTGTACCCATCAGACAGCTCATCCAGCTTCTTGTGGGTGGTTTTTCAACTGAGAATGAAAGAGGAATAAATCCTGACCAGTTTCTTGGGTAGCACAAGGTGAAAACGCAGTCACACCTAGGAAAAGGCTCTGGGTGAAGATGCACCCTGTCAGGACTAGATTTAACACAGCTGCTCCACCAGCACCAGCCAGTATGCTGAGCCCCACCATGTGATGCAGCCATCCTCAAATACTGCTCAGAGCCAGCCCTTAATTCCCTACTCCTCACTCCAGGACTCAGATTTATCCCATACAAATCCTCTCACAGAAGCCATGCAAAGACAATAAACTACCCCAGGACCACCACATTAAGGAAAATAGGTTTATCAACAGGTCCTAAAACCTGAAGAAAAATCTAGGGACATGTTGACCGCTTCCCTTTTTCCACAAAACAATATATACATACATATATGCACACACACAAGACATAGAATCATAGAGTCATTTAGGCTGGAAAAGACCCTTAAGATCATCAAGTCCAACCATTAACCTAGCACTGCCAAGTTCACCACTAAACCGTGTCCCTAAACACCACATCTACATGGCTTTTAAACACCTCCAGGGATGGTGACTCAACCACTGCCCTGGGCAGCCTGTTCCAATGCCTGACAACCCTTTTGGTGGGGAATTTTTTTCTAATATCCAACCTAAACCTCCCCTGCCGCAACTTGAGGCCATTTCCTCTCGTGCTATCACCAGCCCCCACCTCACCACAACCCCCTTTCAGGCAGTTGCAGAGAGCGATAAGGTCTCCCCTCAGCCTCCTTTTCTCCAGGCTAAACAACCCCTAGGCCTATCTGTTCCTTCCATGCAGCATGAAGAGATTGGCTCTGTTGCTTATCCATGGTGGGCTGCAAGGGTAGAAGTCACCTCCTAAACAATCAAACTGCAACTAAAATAATCTAAAAATGTGGGAGATCAATGCACTCGTTAGCTTGACACACAGCAGAAATGCTGCGCTACACTAACAATTTACCTCCCTGGCAGTTATCTACTTCAAATCAAGCAAACCAGTTTTGTCAAGTCATTTCCCAAGAAACTGAATCTCTGTTGACCAAGGCAGGAGCAGAGCATGTGTTCAAGGCACTAGGCCATCAGCACAAATTACGCAACCTGCACATTCACGTCTCAAGCCCATTAAAAGAGGGATTGTTCTTCATGTGACAGGAGACGTTGAGGATATCAGGATTATTTAATGGGGGCTGATGGATCTGCAATCAGCAAAATCGTCACTTTATGAGAGCATAAAGCGCTCTGTAATGCACAGAAAGGAGGAAGCAGCTCTGCGCTATTAAAGATTAATTGTGAAAATTGACTTGTTCAATTACAGAAAGAACGATGGTGCATTATCGTTGCTCTTTCTTTCAGCCTCCAGACCTGCACAGTTTTAAAAGGATTTTTATTATATTACTGTTCCACTATCTGAACATTTACATAAATTAGGTAAAATATTATGAAACCATGCAGCAGTTTAACATAAACTGGTTTTGTTCCCATTCGCAGTAAATACTCTCCAGCTTGCAGAAGCTGTAGTCACTGACCTTACAGGTACAGACCCCACCAGGTGGAAGGCCAGTGACCTCTTCCTCTCTCTCTTCCAGCTTCTACACACTCAGGTTATAAATGTTTTTCCCACCCCCTGTTTGGGAAGAAGTAGCATAACAGATCTGGAAGGCTGCCAAGCATACAGGCTTTCCCAAAAATTTTCAATTGTCTTCTTTCCTTAACAGCAAAGTTGTTCAGAAAAAAATGGAAAAAACATCCATTTCACAAATATTTATGGGGAAAAGTGTTCCATCAAAATTCCACTGCAATGGATTTTTTTCCTACCACATTGACCTAACAGAAAAAGAAAAGAAATAAAAGTTGTTGGCAGCTTCTGCTCCAGCTTCTTAGCAGTTTGGCTATTAATCTTGCACTGGACTGATCTATGCAAAAAGAACCTGTTCTTTCTGTTACCCCACCTCCGTAACCCAAACCTGCAGTCTGAATCTTCGTTCTATCTTCTTGCAATATCTCATCTTTTAGACTGCAAGCTTTTGAAGCAGGGTTGTCATTTATTCCAGGTGGCATCCTTCAAACAGTCCTCAGGGGAATTCAAAACTCAACTCTTACTGACTCTCATAGGAGTTAAACGTCTACACAAAATGCCAAAAAGTTCTTGTCTGCCTAGCTCAGTGCTGCCACCCATGGCCTGTTGATCATTGTTCAGGATCTCATCTTGAACCAACGGCCACATCATACTAGAATTTAGGAGAAGGAAAGGAGGTCATATGTAGTTAGAAAACCGATGTTCACGCACTAGCTGAATGGTGTACACGAAATAAGATCCGACACAGATCTCAGACCGCAGCACTGACAGGGTGATAATTAAACTGCTGAGAGAGAGAGAGAGAGAGAGAGAGATACCAGAGAGGTTGTGGGATCTCCAACCTTAGAGATAGTCAAAACTTATCTGGACAAGCCGCCAGGCAATCTGCTCCAAGTTAGCCCTGCTATGAGCAAGGGTGGTACCAGAAGACTGCCAGAGGCCCCTTCTCATATAAGTTTGTCTATACTTGTATGATTCTGTTCTATGATACCACTTGCCTTTGTGCTTCCTCCATACCCTCAACTTCAGCTGAAGTCAGGAGCCATTGACAAGGTCAAGAGCTGGGAAGCTTGGGCCTTGAAAGAAGGAAGTACCAAAAAAGCAATTCATACATTACTGCAGATCACTTGGAGATTCCTGCCCTGGGATATTCAGAAAGTTTCCAGGTGAGTAGCTGAAACTTAAATGCAGCTGAAAGCAGAAATCCAGTCAAAAGCTCTGCTGAGGTATATCAGATGACTGTTTCTCTCCCCCAGTGCTCAGCAGTCTCTGTGAACGGTTTTTGCATCCTTGCTGGAGTGGAGGAAAGATATACTCTCTCATCATTTCCCATAAGAAATATTTGGCACCTTGCAGAAGTAATCTCATTCTAGATTTCTCACTCATCTGACATTGCCAAGAAATTCCTTTGAGACAAGGAAAATAAGCGGGGTTTAGTAGCATTTCACTTACGGCAGAAGTCGGGATCTCTCCACTGGACCAGGACACTCTTCCTAGCACAGGCTGCTGCGTAATTCGCAATAGCAGAGCACAGACAATCCTTGCCATTGGAGCAGGAGCAAACATCAAAACGGCAGTTCTTCACATAGGGAGTGGGACTGACTTCGTGATGACAGGGTTCAAATGCAGAAGACATCAGAATTGAGCAGGAGTCCTCAGCATATTTGGCTAAAAAGAGAAAAATTACACACCCACACTGAATCAATCAGTGGCTTTTCAAGAAAATCTCAAAGAGCCACAGTAAGCATTTTCTTTTCCTTTTATTAAAAAAAAAAACTAAAAAAAAAAAAACCACAAACAACAAAACCAGAAGAATAAAATAGGATCAAGTAGGCATAGATAGCATCATAGCTCAGAGGTCATGAGCTCCACTAAAAGAATAATGTTTCACTAGTAAAACAAATCAAGGAAAAGCAAT
The DNA here is from genome assembly GCA_026212715.1 of Elanus axillaris. Classification (NCBI taxonomy): domain Eukaryota; kingdom Metazoa; phylum Chordata; class Aves; order Accipitriformes; family Accipitridae; genus Elanus; species Elanus axillaris. The sequence continues at coordinate 5,766,091 of JANZLQ010000025.1, read as the reverse complement.
GCTTTTATATTTTGTTACCACTATTTCTGGTGCTGTACTTCCATTTACAGGGCCTCTGCTTTCTGCTGCTTTTTATATTTGCAAAATTAAACATTCTAGGCTGCACTACACTCATGAATCACCAGTGCCTGCTCTGATCTACAGCCATAAAATTTTCTGTGTACTTGCTCCTCCCAGAAATCAGATTTCTCTAACACCTGGGACAAGTAAATTGCTCTGGGAATTTCTCCCCGTGTCCAGCCAGGACAGCCAGGCACTATGGAGAGAAAGAAGTCGTCTGTCTATTGGGATGCAGTAGAAGAAGGGAGACAAGGGATCAGCAAAAGTATATAAGGTATAAGGACAGAGGGGTGAAGAAGACAGGTGTTTTGTCCACCCAGAGGATAAACATAGTATTGCTATCACTTGTTAAGTAGTTTCAGTGGCACTAGTTTGTGCTGTGGCTGTGATGGTCTGACTGTGGTCCAAACTGCACGGCACCATGATCCCACATTACTGAGGTTTGGGTTTAATTTTCACAACACATTACACTTTCCTTAGGAAGCCTGCATCAATCAGTGCCTCTCCATTAAATTGGGGGTTTTGTTGGTTTGTTGTTTGTTTTTGGGGTTTTTTTAAACAGCAATTACAGCCACCCCGCTGGTAGCGTAAGCAACACCACCTTCTTCTCTTTCTTTTTATTTTTATGTTTTATTGTTATGTAAAATGGAAGATCACAGTTTGCTGCACATGTTAATTTTGGATGGAGTTCAGTACCTAAACGAGGATTGAGGTTGCAGGGGTCACTGTCTTGTTTTAACAGGTCTTGGCAGTCTGCAATGAGCTTCCAGGAGTTTCCAAAATCTTCCAGAAGAGCTTCCACCATGCCAGAAGGTGTAAGAAAATCATCCCCTTGGTTGCCATTGTAATTTCCACATAGCCCACATGTCCTTTCGGAATAGACTGGAGACAGCTAAGGAACACAGTATTAGCCTGGTCATCTTCCAGAACAGGTCACCACTGTACAGCAAGATTTTCTCAAGAATGAACTATACACAATTTAACAATCATGGACATTCTCAAATACACATTAAAATATTATAGACACCATTTCATTACACTATATTTTTAAACCTCTAACAAAAATGCTATTATTAGTAGCAGCGGGACAATTTTTGGAGAGTACAGTGATAATTTCAGATGGTAACTGAAAGTGAGTAGAAGAAAAATGGCTTGCTTTTATGCCTTGATCAGCACTCCAGTTTAGCCTTTTCCCATTTTTCCCCTTCATTCATATAAATGAAGAGGGCAACAGTAGGGGTGGCATTTTTTAATATGGTGAGATGATTATATTTCCAATGGTAATTTGGGAAAAGATACTGCATCTGACACCATTTCACATTTTAAGAGAAAATTTGAAGATGAAGAAAATGTAAACAGATTTTTTCATCACTAAACAGAAGCAAGGGTGGAGGAGTTGCTTCCCTCAACATTAAGGACCATTAATAAAATAAGGAAAAGACTAGTAGCCCTAAAGCTACATTACTCATATTAGAGCTTCCTCCTGCCTAGAGAAACTTATGACGCACTAAAAACAGCATCGCAAACAACCCACATAGCAGATGTACTTTTCGCCCTGTTTTAGTCTTGCTGCAAATCAAGGGACAGCTGAAATGGGACCCTAAACTTAGAGGTAGACAGGGTAAAATCTCCGAAGCACCATCTGCAACACAAAGGCACGAGTATCTTTTATTCTAGTAGGAACTGTCTGTTTCTATTAGAAGTAAAGACCTAGTATGTCGCAAGTACTACCAACTGTCCTGGGGAGCCGACTCAGTGCTTTAATGCTACAGTAGCACTCTGTACGCATTTAGTAAAGTGCTACTTTAGTCAGATTGCCAGGAGTAACAAGTGAAACAGAACCAAAAAAGCTAGAAGAACACATTTTTTAAGAAAACTGGTTTTCTGTATCATTAAAAATAAAAGCATCCTCCAAAATATAACCTGATACTACCCTCCCTTTGAACACAGTGGTCAGAGCGTAAGTACGGGGCATCGAAAGGAACAACCAGGAATTATTAGAGGATACGTATCTTTATTACTCCAATGGCCAAGGAAGTTACTTTTTCACGTACTCTGCAGATGGACAATGACTCATGCGAATCCAAATTCTGACATATTTTCAAGTGGAAGCTTGAATCATAAATATCAAGTGGTCACAGAAAGGGGAGGCTTCTTGAGGAACATAGAAAGAATTTTTACCAGAAGTCTGGCCAAGGTGATGGAAGTGTATCACTTCCCCCAATTGTCAGAAATACTTGGCAACAGGTCAGTCTACAAATCCAGTATAAACTAAATCTCCAAAAGCAATTAAAATGATGCTTTAGATACCCAGTGAGGGAAGGAGTTCAGAGCAGAACTGAATAAATGCAGATGACTGGAGAAACTTCCACCGCTTTTATGAGTAGAGGATCTGGAGCAGAAAATTAGATTTGTTTTAACTGTAAGAAAGAATTTGCCAGGCTATATGGGTCTCTGACCAGGCAGAAAAATACTTTGAATACTGAGGAAAGCCAAAACTTCTGAGATGTGCCAAGGGACTGAACTGAATTATTCTCAGCCCAAAAACAACTTCTAGGACCCTTAGAGCACAGAGATACAGGCTAGACCAAAACAACAGCAAAACCACAGATGCTTTCTAAAATTATTCTCGACTTTTCTTCTCTGTTGTCTTTTCAACTCTTGTCCTCATTTCTGAACTAGCTTTCACGAACCTTTACGCTGTGCCAGCTGTGACGTTTAAACCAGATTTTGGGGCAGGCGAGGAGAGTGCAAAAGCAATGCCATGGTTCAGAGAGGGCAGCACTCATTGCTCAGTAGAAAACCCCAGGAAAACTGCCTTTCTTGGTAAAACTCTTCTCAGTGAGCAAAACCACCCCACGCGGGGCCCAGCTGCAGATCCCCTATTACAAATGGGGCTCAAAGGCTGTGGTTAAGCACCCATCCCTGCAAACACGGCAGAAGCACACAGGTCCACAGCCCCCCAGCATCAGAGGAGCACATTGCCCTGACTTAGCACACATAGCCTGCAGGTCATCACACCAGAAAGCAACACTACAGGCGGACTCATGCTCCTGAGGGAGCAAATACAACCTCAGGGACAACACTTGTGGTCCCCAAGACCTACCGATCGAAAGAGAACAGCCTCTTGTACGAGCAAAGAGGGCAGTAGATGGCTTAGCTGGAGAAGCTGTGATGGCTTATCAGCTATCAGGAGACTATTCCACAGTAAATAATTGTAAAGCATTCTGTTGTTGCAGCCAGACTGCTTCCCTTATGGCTCATTCCTTTTTAACTTGGTTTGGGTATTTCTACACTCTGCTGCGGTCTGCAGCACAGACAAACCCTAATTGTTAATCAAGGGTGACTTTAAACATTCCTCACAGCAGAAGGAGCATGCAACATATCTTCTATGAGTTAATTGATTTTTCCTGGAAATTATGAGTAAATGTGTCCCTGGAGACATATTCTTCCCTTATTTTAAGTCGTACAAATATATTGCTTTAGACAGGACAGTCAAAGCACATGAAAGCAAAAATCCAGTTTGCAGGGTATCTGCTGAACAAAACACAAAACTATTCATGGTTAATAATGGCTGTCATTGCACAAAAAAAAAAGGGGGGGGGGGGGGCAGAGCTACCAAGCTGCTGTAGGATGAAAATGTTTGTTTCTGGAATACAAAAGGACCTGTATATCGCTCTGGGGTAGCAAAAGAGAATGGAATTTCTAAGATGCAACACAAAGCATTTTCTCACTTCAGACAAGAAAACCTTTGTACATATTTAGGTGGGACGAGAGAGGGGGCAAAAAGGCAGAAATAAAACAGACAGAAAGAGTGAGTACCTTCACTAGCAGTTCACCACGACCATCCCAGTCAATCTGCAAATCTTCCCCATAGGTAAGGCGAACTGAAGTCCTCACCGTGCGCTGGATACGGAGGGCACCTTAAGACAACCACAAGACGTCAGTCAGTGAAGCCAAGATGCGGCGTTGCATTGCCTGGGACCGCTGTGTCATGTTGAACAGGCCAACAAAGTGGCTGCCACAGAGCAGGAGACATGCAGGTCTGCCAAACCAAGGGGTGCCAGCAATGCCACTTCACCCTCCCCAAGCTTTGTGCCTGCTCAGCAGTTTACTTCTGCATGAACTTGTCCATAGGCTCTGCCTTAAGGCACTCAGCAGCCCTAGAGGAGGATATATGTGCGTTCTGCAAAACCTCAGGCCTTAATTGTGACAGTTTGCACTGTAACTGGAGGGATTTCAAGCTTCTAGATAAATAATAAATAATAATAATAATTTTAAAAAGCATAGGCCAACAGTGGTTTTCAAGATCACATCTCACAAATCCAGACCAGCTTAATTCTCCTGATTTTAGAGGAGCTGAGCCAAGATGTGTTGGCTGCATGGAGAGAAGCTGAAATGACAGCTTCTAGAAGAGGCTGCAAGTGAGAATTTGGGATTGAAAACACCTTCCAATTGAACTGGGCTCAGGCATGCCAGAAAGCACTAGTAAGTAGAACCCCTTCCGTGGCTGGCCAGAGTCAGCCCATGCCTGTGCAAACATACCTTGTAGCAAAGGGATCTGTACGTCTTGTCCATTCAGGGAAATTCCTCCTCCATGTTTCATTTTAATGAGGCTGTTCTCCATATCCCGGATTCGGACAGAAGCTGAGCGAGTGCACACGGCATCAGGATCATCTGCACACTACAGAGAAGGGAAAATTTGCCTTGAACCTTAAGCTTTTGCTTTATTAGTGACTTAGGCCCAGGCCCCCAGAAGGCATTTCGGCATCTAATTTCGGAGGCGTTAAGCACCTCAGTGGTTTTACGGATGTAGTTTCTGCATCCTACAAACACCAGGCAGGTAGCCTTTCTTCTGTTATCCTGCTAATCACGCACCAGGGAGTTATCTGCTCATCTCGGAGCCTGGAAAGCAATCCACTGGCCTTAGGCCTGACCCCCAGGAGCGGAGACCAGCATCCAGCCCCTCCGGCTGCACCAAGGGAGGGGGGGCACGCTGCTCCACACCGCCCTCAGCCCAGGGAACACACTCCCCAAGACTCTTGTCCTATTTATTTTCCCAACTGTGGTTTACCCAGATGAGGAACAGGGATTGTAGGCCCCGGGGGTCTCCTCCCTGGTTTCAAAAAGGGAAGTTTCCGTGAAAACTCACTCTGCAAGTCCCTGAGCAGAGATGACCTCAGAGCTGCGTTATCAGAGCTTTCTAATGCAGGATACAGACGTAGCTGGTGCGTAAAGACCGTCACGCCCCGTTTCTCCAAAGCCTGTGACTTTTCTGTTGCTCTTGCAGCTGATACTCCCCTTCGCTCCTGTCAGTCTCCTGACTCCATCGCACCTCTCCTTGCCTTCAGCTCCTCCGTCCTCTTTCTTTCCCTCTGCTTGACTCAGTACCCTTTTCGGTTTCTCAGTTAGTTCACCTATTCCCACGAGTGACTGGTCAATTAAATTCATGCCAGGTTAACCTCCCTGTGACACCCCCTCCACGGTCTCCTCCCCC
>JANZLQ010000025.1:5730398-5745866 GCA_026212715.1 Elanus axillaris | reverse complement strand
TAGCTCCTTGGCTAGTTCAGGTCAGCTGTCCCAGCTATGCCCCTTCCCAGGTTCCTGTGAAAATTAACTCTATCCCAAGACACACATACAGGTTGCTGTGCTTAAAAAAAAAAAAAAAAAAAAAAGTCCTGTTCTCATTTTTAGGAAGATGAAAAATGGAGAAAAAAAAACCCACAGTGTTCAGCAGATGTCTAGATGTCTTCTCTGAATGGCAAATCGTATACCTGTAAAGGAAAACTGCTGAGTAGAAAAAATTTTTTTGCTAAAGGGTGTTTTGTTCAGGTGATCAGCTAAAGCTAGTACATGTGTGAACCAAGAGACAACTTGCTTATGAAAACAAACCAACCAGAAATGTCTGGCCCATTCGGAATATATTCAGCATTTAGCAAAGTGCTCAGTGAAGAACTGCATACGCAGAGAGGTTTTTTCACTTTCTGAGAAAGGCCTCGTGGAACTTAAAGCAATGCTAACTGAGCACCATTAGAGCACTGAACTTGATTGTCCTCCAGAAAAATCAGCTCCAGCCTGGAATAATTCTGATGCCCAGGTAACAGCCACCATGCTGAACCAGCTAGAAAAGAAGACTAGAAGGGAGTAGGAACTGCATAATGGTGGTTGGTGCTGCTCTAAGACTACACAGAAGTAGGAGAAAGCTGAAAAAGTGCCCTAAGGGTGGAAGTAACAACAACAGAAGCAGCCAAAAAAGCTATTAAAGCAGTGCTTCGAGATGAAACTGATATAACTGAAAGTGAGCTCAGAGCTGTTCAGAGGATGAGCAATGCAGCAACTCCTGGATCAAAACCTTGCTCCAGATACTATCAAACGCAACAGAAAACCAGTATATGCAATAAGCCCAATTAGGGGCTGTGTTAATGAGTTTTCTTAATAAGGTAAGAGCCTTGTTAAAAAGGTAATACAACTCAGCTGTTATGTTGCAATAACTCAGACTCTGTCTATTCCACTAAACAGTAAAACTAGTAGAAACAATCTTTTATGACCATGTTTATAACATACCAGTAAATGTTAGATGCAAAAGTGACTGTAAAAATAAAGGAGATTACACACAAAAACCCCATAAAATTACCCAACCCCCCCCCCTTTATTTTCCTATAGTGTTCTTCGGTCTTGTTCAATAACAACGTATCTAACAACTGAGCTTTAGCTGATTATCAAGAAACCAAGGGATATACGTTAGAAAGCAACGAACAGTTCTTTTTCTCTGCATAAAGGTTTTCTTGCCATTCAAATTGCTTCAGACTTTCCAGTGATTTCATGCAAGAAATTAGAGCTGAAATTTTCCCATCTTTTAGACATAGCTCAACTATTGTCATGAATCAGACATAAGTTAAAATATAGGTAAATCCAAACAGACACAAAACCAAAAAAAAATTTTCACCATGAGGGTGGTCAAAGACTGGAACAAGTGTTCAGAGAGGCTGTGCAACCACCACCCTTGGAGATATTTGAAAGGTGAGCAGACGAGGACCTGTGCAACCTGACCTAGAATGGTCCTGTTACAACCAGGGGTTGGACTAGATGGCCTCCAATGGTCCCTTCCAACTTAAACCATTCTGCAAATTCTTTGTCTTTTCTCTCCTCTCTGTCTTTAAAACTCAGTGGTCAGGCTGAACTAAGAGAGGTCCTTGTTCTTTAGTTTAGGGAACAACGCGCATATGTGGTGAGCACCAGATATCGGCAGCCTCACCCACTGCTGTAGCGTTCCTGCTCATGGAGCAACAGTCCTGGAAGTGGCTTGACACAAGGAAAGAAGCACCTTAAACCAACAGACCAGGGAGTGAAGCCTCAGGCTGAAACAGTGCTTAGAGTACAGGCGGCTGCAAGATTAAAACTAGCAGAACTGACTGCAGTACCCAAAATACAGATGAAGGTCTTGAAACTTCACCCTTGACTTGTGCGTGAGTCCTATTTTAAGTGTTTCTTTAAACGGGTTGCTGGTGTCCTGGCACTGACAGCGCTGAGCGACCACAAACTTGCTGACCTTCTTTCTGCCCCAGTCCCACCACACAGAGCTGTAGGTGGAATTTTGTACATTCCTCCAATTTCTGTGGCATTGCCTTCTGCTGCAGCATGAACTGTATTTGTCTATTGCTTAACAATTACCATTAAAGAGACATAATCTAGAAAGTAACAGAAGAAAGCAGAGACACCTTCTCACTCCCTTGAATTTAAAATCTATGGTATATAGATACACAGAAGTGTTTCTCCAGATCATTCAGAAAGGGTATATTCTGGTGTCATAATTGGATATAGTTTTTCAGGATACATCTTCTTTTGGTTCACTCAAAGGGAAAATTATTTAGCCTCCCATCTTTCTAAGTAAAAAGCATCTAAAGCCAGTATGTTTAGTACACCAAATGCTGGGTGTACGTTGGAGCAAACATAACAATAACTGACAGAAGTCACTTCACTTCAATGCTGATTCAGTTAATTGTATATTTCAGGAGCAGAAAAAATGAGATTTTGAGATATAGTGGGCCTCAGTTTCACCCCTGAAGTATATTATAGTATGCCCATGTCTTTGCTGGACTGGCTTGTGACCTCTACCACTACAAATTATGGTCCAAAAGTTGAAAGCCTCTCCCACTTGCTTTCAGATCTGGGCATAAATGGTATGTCTTTATATTGCATATGGGAGTACTCCATGGGATATGAGTGGGACTATTTCTTACGAATCGCAGCAAAAGCTGAATTTCAATAAAAGCAGAAATTAGTTGAATTCTAATTTCAGTCATTTTCACATCTAACATGTTAGAGGTATAGTTTGCTAATAAGAAAGAAAAGAAAAACACAGTGAACTGTGGCCTCCACCCACCATTTCTGTAAGAGGTGTGAAATCTGGAAATCAAAGGAAATGTCTAGGAGTGCATAAATCAGTCATAATGCTTTAAAACATATATATTTTTAAGGCTGCCTCATTACGACAGTTATCCACATCACTCCATTTTATACTTCAAGATCCATGTTACCCATGCTGTTAGTCATCCGAGAGGCTATTAGATTGCAGTACTTCAGTGAACAGGTAGCCTAAACCGTCACATCTGAGTCTGAAAAACTGATCAGACAACGCAGAGAAGCTCTTTCTTTTTGGCAACTATTTCAACAGCAGCCGGAGAAGGCAGGGCATGGCAGGGAGGTGGTAGCTACCCAGTTTGGCACGCTCTCCAGATCCCACGACAAGGTAGCCAACAGGCAGCTCCGTCGTGCGGATGCTGAGCTGCTTCCAGCCCTAGGAGGGGAATACATCTACTGGAGAAAAAACGGTATCTGCAGGCAGAGCAGTAGTCAAACACACTTAAGCGTGTATATTTTTGGAGGTGAAGGGCAGGGAGAGGCCCAGACCAACAGTAGAGTAAGAGTATGAGTTGGGTCAAGACCTTCAGCTGATACACGGAGCCATTAATCAAGATAAGAGCTCTTCCTTACTAAAGAACACAAAATTGCCCGTGTTTTCTATGATTTGAGGTTAAAGGAGCAGCAGGGCTTTCTGGCTTCACTGCACCTTGCAAAGAAGTCAGAAGGCATCTCTCCAAGGTTGCCGGGGCAGGGGTTGGCCAGAGAGGGTGAAGAAAACCGCGTTTCTACCCCAAGGGGGGGACGGGGGCGGGAGGATCGCACTGAACCAAAGCTGTTGTTTTCCTCACCTAGCAGCTGACCGCCTGGCAGGGAGGGAGGCTGGGAGATGGAGGAGATTTACATTCCTGAAGCTGAAGCAAGCAAACAAAGCACACTATTAAAAAGCCCTACATTCTTCAGCAGGCACTCGTTTGGCTGGACTTCTATTAATAGTGCTGTGTTTATTCTTGCACAGTGAATAAATTAAGCCAATGTTAAATGCTGTGAGCTCATGAACTTACATGAGAGAGAAGCTAATTTCATCCAGTTTGCGAGAGAGAAAACTTGATACAACAAACCATCAGTATATATATAACATGATCCATATAAAACTCACATCAGTTGCAGTCTACCCACCAGACAGGATTTCGCCCTGCATGCCACTCCCTGGCCTCAGTTGCAATGTTGACATTAAACTTGCCTGAACAGATAAAATTCCAGCGGCCACAACCAGTCACAAGAACTAGCCCTGTTCTAGAGCTGTAACTGGATTTAAAATGCAGTCCTGTCCCTCAGAAGACGTCTCGGTCAGGTTGAAACCCCTCATGCTTTGGTCACACCCTTGGCACCGTGCACCATTACTCAAGTGAGGTGTTCAATCCATCCCAACCCTGACAGAAACACCCCACACACACTGGCTCAGAGCAAGTAAGAAACAAAAGGCTGGAGGTTTCCAAGCTGAAAACACCGATTTATTTCCTCAGCCAAGTTTGCAGGCTGTGAGGCCAGAGTATAGCGCTAAGGGGCATGAGCCCCCTTCACTGAATTTCAGAACATGTTTAATACAAGCATCCCCATCCAAAAGCTTCGGGGAAATAGAAACAGTCAGAACTCTGCAAGTTTGTCTGAGTTCTATTTAGCTTTTTCCAGGTAACTAGGAAACCAGCACTCAAAGTAGCTGTAGGGCAGGTATGTTCCAGGAAGTGCTACTAATCTTGAGAAATTATTTGAGCCTAGTTTAAGAAGTATTGGTCTATGGGACTTGCATAGCAAAAAACTGATGGCTAAATTTTGGCCTCAATTACTCTGGTGTAAATCTAAACCTGGCACCCACCACGTCATTCTGATTTACAACAGAGGACACGAGATCAGATGCAAACCCTCGATGGATGAAGACTCAATTTGCAAGGACAGTCATAACCTGTAATACCACATGCAGTCAGTATATATTCAAAGCTACTCTCCTCCCTGAGCTGGTGACCATCTGCGTGCGTCCTCCCTGTGTCTAAGGGAAACAAGGACCACGTTTATACTTGTAAACGAGGAGAAGAAAAAAGTTGGTGCAGCAAAGGGGGTCACAGAGTTGGCTGAGACAAGCAGTTCTGTGTTTCTTCAACTCATCAGAGCTACTGTCTGTGTGCATTGCCGAAGGAACCTCCTCCTCCTGGCAAGGGAGATAGCCTGGTGGCACAGAGCCTTTGCAACACCTACAGAGAACACCTCCTCAGTCAAAAATAGCCTGGCTGAAGCATCCTCCCGCTCCAGTGACTCCAAAATATATGAACTGCAACATATTCACAAGTACTATTTGTGGTGGTGGTGCCCACCGAGGCTTCAGAACTGATGCTTCTCCGCTGGCAGAATCAGAGAGGGTTCGATCAAGCGGTGCCTGTAGAATGAGGTAGTTCAACACACCTTTCCCAAGTAATACCCAAGTTTCTTTGGCAGCAACTCACGCTTCAGGCTCAAATGAGCTGTTAGTTTTTAATCTGTTTGACATTTGTGTGTTGGGTTTGTGGGTTGGGTTGGGGGGGGTGCAGAATAGGGGGTATATATGTACTACAGTTTTAGAAAAGCAACAGGCAGGAAAATTGCATTCACTAACTAGTGAGTAAACTCTTCCTTTCTCAGCACTGCATGTAAATAAGACATGAGTCATAACACACAGCCCCCAAGGTCACTTCTCTACAGCACCAGGCAGCCCAACGCAGAAACCCTCCAGCCAGCACCAGCCAGAGTCTGCAGAGAGGACCCATAGTTATCAGCTCAGAAACCGCGAGCACGCAGCTGCACCCTGCGTCCAGCCCCACGCCGGCTCACGGAGAGGCCGGGAGCACCCACAGACAGCAGAGTCATGCACCGTGGATGTGTCCCTTCCACCTTCTGCCTGCACCTGAGCCTGCTGCACCACAGCAGGGACCTACCTATGGCCACTGCCAGCGCCGCGGTTAACTCCTGCCAGGCTGGGCGAGGAGCTGCACGCCTTGTTCCAGAGATCAGTGCCCAGTATAGCTATCTCAGACCACACTGCACCTCAGAAACCCAAAACGGGTATCTCCTGCACCTCGCATCCTAACCCGTTTGCTGAGGGAGGACCACATTAGGTACGGACATAGATTCAAGGAAGCGTTTGTGTTCTTCTGCCGAAGGGCAGGCAAGCTGCCTTCAGCTAGGGGAGGACCGAAACCAGAATGGAATCTTGCGGCACCAACCTTCTCTACAAGATCAGATGAAATGTTGCAGGTGTTGCTCGGAGTCTGCACTCTCTTGCACTGCTTGTTTTCACTGTGCAAAGCCCAGGAGTTTGCAAATTCATAGCTATTTCCCACGAGGGTCCCTGTGAATGAAGAAGAGAAGCGCGTGGTCATTATTGGCTACTACCAACATGATAGTCTGCTGAAAGCTGTTTTTAAAAATAAAAACTGTCGTGTCAAAGGAGTTTCTATTCCAAGTAGATTGACTGTAGAAAAGGCACTTTCAGTGATCTGGACTAACTCCTGCAGAGGACCTCTCTGAGCTCAAGGACAGACTAAAGCCTTCAGAAGGCAGCCCCCAGCACTTCTCTCACCTGCATGAACATGGTAGGAGTTACTTGCTGGTCAGCTATAATCTGCAGGGACCTAAACATGCCTACACGTTTTCCTACTATTTAAAAGTTGTCAATAAAACACAGGACGTATTAGAGGCAAACAAAATGAAGCTGCTCTCCCTGAATGAAGAAAGTATTAGCATTCCTGATCGCAGCTAGCCTTGATTTTCTCCTTCTATCTGAAACTAAATCTTGTGTGCAAAGAAACTTAGCACACACCATAATGGCGTGGGCCCATGATCTTACTGTGTAAGCTGTCCTGAAACATGCTCCCCTGTCCTATTACAGGCAGCTCCTGGCCCAGGCTTGGCAAGATTTCGACCCACTTTGCATATAAGCAAAACTGAAGGAGTTAATCTGCATGGCTGCTGCTGCCTGGGAGATGCAAGCCACATCTCTGCTTCTCTTGCTCCATCATTCTGAGAAGGGGGGATCCTCCCAGAAAGGGAATGTTCCCTTTTCCTCCTTTTGCCTCCCATGGCCTGGCTGATTTGAGGACTACCTCTGCTTCTTGCTCTGGGTACCTGCTACAAAACAGTTAATTTCATAACTCTCAGTTCTGTAACTTTGCTTTTTAAAAACCTACTGTGTTGCGCGTATCAGTTGCCACTGTTAATGCATTCCCAAGACCTTATGCAGAGAATATGTTGAAATATGACCTTGACTCTATCTGGAAAGCAAAATAAATGCTTCCCAAATATATCTATATAATATTTTTATATTTTGTATTTTTATAATATATATGTACATATAATAAAAATTTAATTCAGCTACCTGCTGTACATTAAGTACAAACACACAGAATATACTGAGCACTAAAACTGTTCCTACACTAAAGGGTAGTCATGAAAAGTACACTGAGAATGCTAATGTGGATGTAATAAAGCCAGCAGCCTTTAGCAGACTTTTTTGTAAATTAAAAGCTAGGGACTTATAAACATAGCATATGTTAGGCCCAGAGCAGGCATCAAAGGAGGAAGACTCCAAGGAAACGATGGCAGGGAGAGGTGGTAAAAGGCATGAAATCTTCATCTATGCAGCCGAAAAACAGCAACAAGAAGAGCACAACCCTTCAGCTTACCACAGATTGTAAAGAGGAAACAATGCAATCTAGTCTGATGAGAAGCAAGGTGCCAAAGTAAATACAACCTCTTTTGTTTGCACCACTACAGCCTCACACTAAGAGGTATATAATAGGAGATGGGCTCTGCTCTGAAGCAGCGTTCCTCTGGCTCTGAATGCACATCCCGGTTGAGGTTCTCACTGGCAGGTACCACCAGATCCTTTTACCCACAAGTTAAGATTTGAAGGTTGTGACAGTTGTTGGCCCTGAAATGCTGGTCAGTTGTGTTTTTCATTTCTCCCCCTCCATTAGATTTTTTTTTTTTTTTTCTTCTGTGGTGCTTGTTAATTCAACTTCTTATACAGTTCTTTTATGCAACATTTGTATTATACTATTTTAATTCTTCTGCTGTACTCTACAATTAATACTGTCAAGTAAAATTTTTTCAAGATAAATAATTGCGAAACTTTTGCGGGGTGGTTTGGGTTTTTTGAAACCTGCTCTTCAAACCCTCTTGTTGCCAGTGCCTGTCTATGTATTAGCAGACCATTCCACAGGCACAAGCAATTTGCCAACAACTTGCCAGAGCAGTTTTTCCTCCTTGCAAAGTCCTGGGGCCCTTAAACTGAGCTACAAGCTGTTTGAAACAGGCAATGCTTGATCAATTTGGGTTTGCTCAATAGCCCAAGGTCCTGCCCCAGGTAAGCCTCCTCAAAAAACAGTAAAAATCTGTAATAATAATGAATTAAGAGAGATCAGATGACAGTGTATTTTTCCTGTGATTTGTCCAGCATAGCCTTAAATGACCTATGGCAACAGCTAAAAAAAAAAAATAAAAAGAACAAAAAAAACCACTACCAAAACCACACTGACATGTTTTCAGCAAGACTTCCCTCCCCACCCCACCCCTTTTTGTTTTTTTTCTGGTCAGAACAGTTGCTTTCACTTTCTGATTTTCAGATAGACGATGTTAACTCTTGACAGAAAAATCAGTGTTCACTACGATATCTGGGTCTCAAAGCTTGTTTACTTTGAGACTGATGGTCAGGCAAGGTGAAGCATTAGCAATAACCACCTCACGCTCAAGGCACACGAGTGGGAAGCTGGAACCCTGACCTCCCTCCCTGGGCCTCCTGCAGATTTTCCATATGGCCATAGGTCCATCAGGTTAACTCACCCAGGGTCTGTTAACTCATCTGTAAAATGCATGCAAGAATTTGTTCAAGATACTACAATACTGCGAGTAGAGGTGTTTAAACTTTCACATGTTGGTTATTTCCCATGCAACAGGGGTTTTTTGTTTGTTAGGGGGTTTTTGTTGTTGTTTTATTCTGGTTTTCTACACAGTTTTACATGGTTTAGTACATGGTTCCAGACAAGCAAAACTATTGGCAAGGTTGACCAAAACCTGATCCATAGTTTGGACCAAATTAATGATATGAACTATTGAAGTCATGGGCTATAAAGTCTTTCCTGCCCTCTCTGGTTCAATAAATATAAACCTAATAATATTAGACACAAGAGAAGGAAAGAGCCATCTCCAAAACTCTAAAGCCCAGTGATGAAGGCACGCTTCTTGCAACAAAAATGTCTAACTTTAATTCCAAACTCTGAATAAACCAGAATGGGTTGTGAATGTAGGTTTCTGGCATCTCGGACAAACGCCATATAATGAAGACAGGTACAAGGCAAGTCATCTTCATCTGTACTGTTACAAATGACAGCTAAACTCCCTTGGGAATCTATCCCCTTTGCTTTCAAATTAAAATGCAAGAAAGAAAATGAGATTATTTACTTAGGCCAAACAAAAGCTTTAAACTTGCCTAAAATCAAATTACAGATATCCTTTAAAATGCCAAGAAATTTGGATTTCAGAATGACCAAAACTTTTGTTTATCTCTTTTTAGGGGAAAAAAAGGAAAAATAAAAAGTTCTATGCACTACCATTACTGCGAGTTTGGAACATGCTTTAAAAGCTTCCTATAGCAGGTATCACACGCAGGGAAGTTGCATATTCAGTCATATGCATTTATACTACTTCTGGAATGAAAATGATACCTGAAACATCAGATTTTTGCTTGCAGATACTGTCTGCTTCTACCTGTTTAACCTATGTTCACCTCACCAGTGGCATCATATGTTCTGCATTTCAGCAGCTTAAAAAGCTGGAATGTGTTGCTGACAGCTAGAGCAGGCTGAAAATACCAAGCCTTTATTCAAAATTAGCCACAGGTATTGTTTTAGCATTAATATCTTTGTAATTTGCAGACAGATTCACAGAAACATGCTTCCTGCCAGTACCAAGAAAAGCATAATGGGACACTGGATTAATTTGAGTTGTTTTTTTTTTTTTTTCTCTTCCATAATGCTAAGAGTGTGTAACACGCACAAATAACAAAATGATGGATTAATAGCCTTGTGTTGGACTTGAATGAGCTCTTCTGCACAAACAAGCTTTCACGATGACCTAGACATCCAAGCGCCTCTCGCAGCAGTATCGCTGTGAGACAGCTCAACGATAAGAGTACGGGGCAAAGACCAAGGCTATGGGCAGACACTTAAGCTCCGTGAGCTTGTTTTTCAGCCTCTCACATTGGAAGAAATTACCTTACACTTTCTGCAAGGTAAGAGCATGCCCTTTGATCCCTAACATGCTGCAAGGCTATGTTTTGGCGGGTTTTAGTGACTCGCTCGTGTGTGAGCGCCCTAAGGAGATTTCAGGATCAAGTTGCCTGTGTTGTGTCAGATTTCCTCCATAGTATTACATAAGTCATCTCTTCTGGCCTCTGCTTTGGATCTCCATTCGGAAAATGCTCATGACAATGACCATGAGACACTCAAATGCCACAGGCTGAAGGCTGCCAAATAGATATCTGAGCATCTAGAAAAGACTCAACTTCATGTTTGTGATATGAGCAGACTGGCAACCAGTTAGAGGTGTATGATGATGTCAGAAAGCAGAACTGTTCAATTACCAAGTCTTGGAAGCATTCACAGGATGGCTATAAAGGACCAGAGCCTAGCTGTCAAGAAAAAGCAGAGGAGTAATTAACTCCTTCATTAGCATCTAGGGGAAAACCAAACAAAAAACCCTGTAAGGCTTCTGAGAACTTCCTTTCTATATTTTTAATTATGCTTAAAGTTCAAGAACAAACTCTCAAGAGGCAGCTGGCTTGTTTTCACTGCCATATCCAATAAACAAGCAACCACGTACAATATAATCAATCTTGTTTGTAAGTATTGATAGGACATGAGCACTTCTCTGCAGGTTGAACTACTTCAGTAACCAGCTACAAGACTCAGCACGCCATCCTCTGTCTGAATGACAGTGTGCGTCTGCAACTCTGAAACCTACTGGGGAGATGACTTTTTTTTTATTGAGGTTCAAGAGCTACCGCCTAAAGCCACTACCTCCAAAGCTGGGTCCTACCGGTGTTAATTTGCTATGGTATCATAGCTTGAGTCATATCACTTGGACCTCTGGGACCTCCATAACTGAGCATCAAAAGCATACACAGAAGCAACGTGTGTTATCCTCTCGCCAGACTACCAGTTCTCAGTTTCCACACCAAAACACAGCAAGGAGTCATACGAGTGCCATGACAATAGCACATGACTGAAGAGATTATAGAACCCGAGTATAAATATATCAAGAGAAATTAAAAACAATGACACACTGTTCAATAAGTTTAAACACCCTTTTGTTCATGGCTCCTTTATTTACCGGCTGTAAGTAGTAATGTCCAGTAATACAGCAGGTGCTTTGCCTCTTATTTCACCACCACCCCAAAACAATCCAAATATAATTAATGAAGTCCTATTTCATAATCCATTTTCTTAGGAGAGAACCAAACTAACCCTCTGTGTTATTAAACCACAAATTATTTTTTTTCTAAAATAAAGAAAAATCCTATTTTCCTTTGTTTTCAACATAAGCATTGCCATTTTGTTGAAGCCATGACAAAATGTGTGACATTACACAAAAGACTGTGTTTATGGGCTAGATTCTATCCATGACAACTCTGACTTCTACACAAATTTGGAATCTGGTCCTCTGCCACAAAGAAGCCCTAGAAATGGGCCATCAAATCACAGGAGTTTCCTCCTACGCAGGCTTATATGAAGATGATACCAAAGTACTGCATTTGCTTTTAAACTGTGTGAGCTACAGTCTGGGAAAGACAGAAGAAAACTTTTCAGCTGCAGACCTCTTCCCACCACAGTGGTTCTCACAGGCTCCCCTCTTACCAGGCAAGGATTATTAGCAACCAGAGAGGTGACCATCTCAGTGTAAATCAAAGCAGTTTAAAGGCTAGTACATCTCGTGGTGCATGCCCAGCCTTTAAAAAACCTGGGGGAAGGTTTAACACGTCTCAGCTATCTGACAAGCTCGTTGGCTATAGCACGATACCTGATGCATGATCTCTAGCATCATCTCTCTCCTTTTGCCTCCGACATTCAGATCTGCATAGTGCTGCCCAGGGGTTTCCAGACGAAAGCCCGTAATCGTGGCAACATTAGATAGTTCTCTTTTTCCTTTGCGCACTGCTTCCAGTGCCTATTATTCTGAAGCCCAAATATCATCTTGTATTTATTATCAATGCAAATCCAGCCCAGAAATATATCCAATGGATCAAAACTGAGGGCCCGATCTGACAAATCGAAATATGCCCAGATTTTAAGAGGAAGCAGCGGACACAACAAGAGAGTTCAGTCTGCCTTCAGTGCCCTGAGATCACCAAGTCATTCCACCAAGCTCTCATCCTGGGTTGGCCTTTATGGGATCTAATCAGGCTAAAAGGAGAGCAAATAAAAACTGCAGTGGAAAGAAAAGGGTAAACCATTTCACAGGCTACCAATAGGCTGCCTATGTCTTTCATTTAAAGAATATTACCTCTCTCAGCTGCTCGTGTTGCCCCTTACCTGGAGGTTAGCTTCAACAGTTTAAAAATAAATTTAAAAAATTAAAAAGAAACAAACAAAAAAAACCCAAAATGAAATCCACACACAAAGTTGTCTGAATTAATCAAAAGCTGATTTTACTTGGAGAAAGTTACGAAACGCTCATACGAACCACCCCGCCAGCAGAGCTGCCAAGGGGACAAACAACATGTGGGCACAGCAATGTCCCTCACTGATACAAATTCAAACATAATTAATTCTAGTTCCTTCTAAATTAGTTTAAATTAAAGTTCTATTATATCAGAGTAAAAAAAACAACTGGCAGAAATGCTGAGATACGATTCTAATCTTTGGGTTAAAAATCACAAGTCTCTATGTCCATGCAGGTTACAGAAGTCAGTGCCTTCCTCATACAGCAAGACCTACGCATGTTCTCTCACCTCCTCTATTATTTTTCAGTTCTTCCAAGCAGTGGCCCTGTCACTGGACGCCTGTGGTTGTGAAAGCACTGCTTTTATTTTTTAAGAGGGAGGATACAGTCTCTGGCATGTCAAACAAATACAGCATGCAATACATTTAAACAGGAGCAGCAGAAGGAAATCTTCTACATTTGACCAGTCCGCAGCAATACAGTCTCTTTTTCTGCTCCTGCTTTCTAAAATAGCCTCACTCCTATTTATTGTCTTGAGAAAAAGATGCAAACTTCGGATCTCAACACATTCAGACATCAAGATATCCACCAAGCCCTGCCAAGCAATTCTGTGAGCCGAGTTTGTATCTTATTACTTACATTGCTGAAGGACTGATCAATCATTTTAACATACTATGAAATCAGGGGGGTTTTCCTGTACATCGAAGCTATGCTTATGTATCTCAAGTGTCAGTAAGACACGTCTCTGGAGCACTGCCAGGCTCTTCTCCACGTTGCTTTGTCTCCCTTTCTATTTTCTGTATCATTTATTTTTAATACATACATTCATATGTTAAATTGATAATGTAAAGTATTAACTAACTTTACTCTAAACCTTTCCTCCTCGGGTAAGTGCTAAGAATGAAAAGACACTCTGAAATACCATAAATCAAGATCACTCCTTCAAAGTCCTGTTCAGGGCTTTTCCAAAACTCTTAGTCTTCACGCACACTGGCAGACTTTGCAGAAAGGTGTACAGAGCAGCAAAAGCAGTCTCCTTTCTCCCTATAGTGTGATAGATCTCCTGTAGTGTGATATAAGGCACACCTCCAATCCAACAGCGCATATAGACTGGGAAATGTCATTAAAATGCAACCACTTTATGGAACAGCATCTCATGCCAAATCCAAGTACAAACTTGCCAGTTGCAACCCCCAGGATTTACTATTGTGTCACTGCAACTCTATCTACTCTTACTCCCACTTATCTAACTCATGAAAAATTGGAAGTTGAATCAATGAGTATTCCTCACATCTTTTTTGCTCGGTCTTCTCCCAGTCAGTCTCCCCACATGTGATACTGCACACTGTTTAGCCCATAGCTTTATCTTTATATTTCAAGAATCAAGGTTTCCAAAAGTGTTAAACTGAGATTTCTGGGCATTGCTGAGGAATGAGATGTGACAGCAATTTCCTTTCAGGAGAACAGAAGATGAAAGAACTTAGACAGCTTTTCAGCACATCAAGATGAGGCACCTGACAGGTTTTATAGAAACATTTTGCTGGGTCAGCAAACCCTTTGTTGAATCACCCATCAGGAAAAGCATGCAGAGCATACATTAAAATACAATCAGTTAGTCGTAGTCTTACCTTCCTGAGTTCTGAAGTCATCTTCAGCAAATTTATTAAAGTTGCCACACAACCCACAGGTCTTATTATAGTGCTTTTCTTGAAGGAGTATCTGAATATTCCCACTGATATCAATCTTCACCACAAAGCCATGCTCATCACTGGATATTTTATAGTAACCTGCCTCTTTCTCTATAAATATGCCATTGGAGGCAAAAGGTATGGAAACCCTGTGAAGAGGAACAGGAATTTCTCAGAACGTGACACACAAAAACCATCAGGTGTTTTCTGCTGGAATACTTGTTCCCACGGGTACCTTTTTTCTTCCTGCATCACAGCTCCATCTAAAGAGAAGCGAAGATTGAAATATTCTCCAAGATACACAGAGAAACCAATTTTCTCCCCATCCTGGTAGTCACCTGAAGAGATGAGACATAAGCATATATTGTTAGTTCTGAGACTCAGGACAACTTGTAAATACACATCGCAGGGTTAGGAGCATTCCATCTAACATGTTCCCGGAGCCATCCATCTATTTCATCCCATAGTTGTTTAACATGAAACGGACAGATAGTCCCAAGATGAGCACTGGCATCAGCCACTGGCAGGCACTTGACCTGGCGCTGGCTGTGGACTCGCGCTCTCCCCGTTACTGACTCTAGCCAGCGACTTCTCCATCCTACCACGCACACTGGAGAAGTTTTCACATGAGATGTGCCCAACAATCTGCCTCGCTCTTTCCTTTCCTGGTTTCTTCCCAAGAACAACCCATAGCTCAGCAGTAAGGGAAGGGGGTTGAATCCATTGAACTGGTGGAAGAACTGAGCCTGGATATCTTTGTTCTCGATAAGCCCTCTAACCATCTCAACTGGTCGTTAAGGGGTGGATGACAATATTGGTTATCCAACTCAGGGCAGGGGGGGAACTCGCTCTCAGTTTTTCAAAAGTAGCAGCACATAGAGATGGAGACAACTTTCTTAAGCTCCAAGAGAGAAGAAGGTGGGGGGTCAGACATAGTTCTTTCTCTGCTTTTGCATGTTGTCTAGCTTTGACTTTACAGCAGCTCCTTGCTGAATGCACCAGCCGTTCTGGGCCTCCAGCTCTGCCCAGACCTAGACACTGTACTCAGCAATGCAGATTGCACTTCACAGCCAGGTATCCACCCACACACATATACTAAGATAGGAATCAGAAATAAATTATGCCATGCTTATGTGCCCAATATGAACCTAAAGTGTCTGCTCATGATGTTTTGGTTTTGGGTTTTTTTTTTTTTTTGTGTTTGTTTTTGTTTTTTTTTTTT
>JANZLQ010000025.1:5717068-5730298 GCA_026212715.1 Elanus axillaris | reverse complement strand
TGTTTGGTTGGTTTTTTGGGTTTTTTTTTTTTTTGTTTGTGTTTTTGTTTTTTTTTTTTAAGATTTAATAGATCACATAAACTACTGCAGTCAATTTATACTTCACATATGCTGGCGAGTTCTCCTACATACAAAAAAAATTGTATCAAGTTGTTCGAGCTGGAGAAGAAAACTATTTAAATTGGTATATGCTTCCTTTTCAGAGTGATGGGATCAGTTTATTTCATTTTAGTTGTAGTCAGAAAAAAGACCTCTTGAACTACGACTAATACAGAACAGTTATTAGTGAATATAAGAATATCTACCAGAAGAGTTTGGTATTAAAGTAACATACAGTTTTGGTTCTCATATCTCTTGCCCATCCCCAAGAATAACACTGCAGAGGCTCATGCTAATTCAAAGGCTTTTTGTCCTGGAGGATGGGATTTTTCTTACTGGGGGAATTTAGCATACAGGTAAAATTAGTTCTACAGGGTTGTGTAGTTCCTATTCCCATACTCAGCTTTAACAGCCACATTCCCCTAGCACATTCAAAATTTAAAAAAGGTCTTACTTTCCCTCTTTAGAGGAGCCAGTAAGAAAATCTCCATTTCTTGGCAGCTTAGTTAAGCTATATTACCAAGGGATAACAGAAGCCAAAGTGATAGAATTTCCTCAGAAGTAATCCTACTTTCAAAAAAAAAAAAAAAAAACACCAAAGAAAACCAAGATCCTTTTATGCAGAGGTCCATCCTATCTGACAAGGGCAATTATTTGTCTTTTCTTGTCAGTGATGGAACCCAGCACAGGTGTAATGCCACATTCCTACAACATTTTGCATTTGTTACTTCTTGGCAAGAAAGCCTTGCTCAGACTCACCTAAGAGCGTGAAGGAGTGCTTGTGACAGTCCCCAGCAAGGAGGTAACTGCAGTCCCCAGCAAAATTGTAGAAAGAACCATCAAAAGTTTTGATGTGATCATTCCCAAAAAGGCTGCAACGGGAAACTGATGACTCCTGAAGCAAAGAACCTGATGATCCTGGATACCAAAACACAACATAACTTGCAATGTAAAACAATCATTTTGTAGTTCAGGAGTTTATTGGCTGGATTTTATCACCATTGATCATTGCATGTCCCGGACCTTTAGCTCTAGCTTCGAGGCAGACAGTATGACTGGCATGACCTTCCATAGGATCAAGCACAGATTTTTTAATTATATGCATTAGTGAAATGGCTTTTTTGCTTTATTTCTACTGGCCCAAACCTCGCATGGGTAATTTCAGTCCTGATCCATTAAGGAATGCTGTGCATTCATTCATTTGTGCCTGCCTGCCATCCTATTAAAATCAATAGGGCAGTAGCAAAGCCCCATAATTTGTTCAGCCAAACATCACTGACTTGAGGCAGTCTTTGTGACTCAACGTAGTGCTTATTGCAAGGTAAAGAGACAAAAGGAGTAACTTTAGCAATGGCTCCAGCATGAGAATATTCCCCGAGCCAGGATTGCGGGATTAGATGGGCAAAAAGAAGGTGGTGGTGGGGAATCTTACAGAAGTAACAGTGAAAACATATTAGAGCTCCTAGACACCAGAAAGTAAGCACGTTTTCCTACCTGATATTACAGCGGCCAGCAGCAGGTTTGTTAGCAGCATTGCCAAGAGAAGCATCTGTCAAAATTCAGAAAGAGGTTAGAACATTCTTAGTTCAGGGCGTTTAGCCTGTTTCACAACTCCTCACCATTTTCTATCCTTTCTTTATAAAGTTATTTTTGAGGTTCTACAACATTTCAGATAGCCATAATCCATGAAGACTTGCACAGTAATTCAGTTACCCACCCATGCTTCTGTAAATAGGTAAGATAGGAGAATAACCATTCTTTATTCCTATTTTCACTTCTCATTGCAGGGAAATGTGGGCTACCTCCACAGAAAACGCAACCCAACATACACACGTATCTTGATCTACCCGAGTTAATACACTGCACACACAAAGCCCTTCAACAGGCAGCATTATTCATCATACAACCTGACGTGAAGAACCACACTAGACTGGATCAGCCAGCTTGGTTGGCTCCAGAAGTCACCTCTGCTGCACAAGGTTTGTGTCCTGCCCAAACATCCATGAAGGGACAGAATAATCAGGTTTTGCAGCAGCCAACAGTTCTGGCTGGCGGACCATTATAACCACATGCTTATAATCCACTGATTTCAGGGTGATAATATGCCTGAGATAAGGGGCAAGAAGTAAAGGGGGGAAATCGTGCAGAGATGAGAGACCCAGGGGGAAAACTCCCAGTCACCAAAATCAGTTTTAGCATTGCCTCCCACATTCTACAACCCAAAGGTCAGCTTTGGCTCTCCATATGTCTATAAACTACCTCCTGTACTGCCAGGCCTTTAAAAATAATAATAGCTTATGAGTGTCATGCAGATGGTGAACTACAGATGCATTCTGTGGCAAGACATTATCAGTTAATGGCTGAAAGCTGTAGGGAGCTCCATTTAAGTGAGTAAATTTCAGTGATCGTATAAGCAGCTAGAGAGGCTTAAATATGCCATACTTAATATATTAATGCCAGGACATCAGACGTGCCTTTCTCTAAAGGACCCTCCAATTAAAGACTAGAATACATTTTGCAAAGACAAATTCTGATTTCAATTTACAGACACACAACACTTCTTATGGATGTCAATTATGTAGGTCCAATTCACAGCCACATAAATAAACGGTATGTTTGCCTTATTTACAAAAGGCAGAAAAGAAAGATCTATTCTAAAACTCAGTCTACTATAATGCTGCAAATGCCAATCTGACATAAGGCTGTTACTGCTGCAAGATAGCTAAGAGGTGGCAACTGCATGGGAATGCGACTACAAAGTAATGGTAAAGAAAACAGTAGGCGTTATTCTCAGATTACACACTTGCTAGTGTATTTTTAGTGCATGCACTGTGTCATTGTGACCAAATCAGATATTGCTTTTCTTTTTAACCCTTCAGTTTTACACAGCAGGCAAAGAAAAAAGACAGATATAAACCTTTCTCTTCAGCCCCCTTCCACCTCCCAGTCTGTTCTAAGCTGCAGACTTGAAGTTTCCCTCAATTCTAATAGAGCAGGTGCCACTAGCAAATCAGAGTACAATCAAGTAAGATCTACCAGTATTTAACGCTCTCTAATTTTATCACTGGCTCAATCAGAAATTAACGTACCTTCTTCTGTGCGAGATTCCTCTTGCACGTGAACGAGGAGCTCCTCCAGTTGCCACCTACAGCCTACAACATCATTGTTCCTGTGTTCCTTCAGAAGACAGGACTGGAATGGCTTTGGTCTGTTTTTGTACAAGCCAGGAACTCTTGCTCATTTAAAAGGAAAGATAAAGACCGAACGTCACATCCGTCTGATTCTCAAGACAATAGATTAAATTGCTATCGTGTAAATCAGTAGTCTTAATTGCCAGAAAGTTACAATGAGGGGAAATAGTTTTAAAAACTTACATGACAGATAAGTCTTTCAAATATATTTTGCATGTGTACGTGTGACAAATCTCACTGGCTGAGCCAATAAGCAGCATATTTATTTGAAAGACTATTGTTAAAGAGGAATAGTAGGATGCTCCATACCTCAGAGACCACAGAGCCATGTATTATTTTTTCCTGCAAACAACTGCTTTAAAAGAGAAAGTAAGAAAAAATTCAGAGCTAGTAATGACCTGGTTTTGTTCTCCAGGTACAAACACATTTGAATTTTGTCACATTCAATTAGATTAACGTGCTCGGTCCTTGAATTTGCAGATGTTTATAGAGGTAGCCTCTGGAACAAGATATGGTAACAAGTTAATCACACATACTTGTTCACCGACATGGGCATAACCTTTATGACCATATGTACAGCACTGAGCAAAAAATGCAGAGCTGATGACATCTTACTTTACTTTCAATGGCCCATGCTTCATATTTGCAACAGCTACTAGTAATAACAAAGGGGTTAGGAGGCAACACGTTTCCCTGTAAATCATATTTTGCTGCTAGTTCACAGAAACAGGTCCTTACTTTAAACCAAGAAAAACAATGCACAACAATAAAAATAGGCCTCCTGAGAGCCCCCAGCAGGCCTGTCTTGTCCACAAGCAATTCTGAGAATAAAGTGAGTATAATCCCTGCACGCACTTCTTGGGAAATAAATAAATAAATAAATAAATAAAACATTTTTAAAAACCCAATGTTGTAATATCATCATTTCTTCCTGCAGGCAATTTCCCTTATGATTTCTCCAGGTGACTAGGTTGATACTTGCAAAATGGCAATGGATTATTTTTGAGACAATTTAGGTGATGAGTCTGTTTAGGTTGAGGAGTCACACACAAATAAAAAAATTGTTCGCCATACTTACTTTGTCTTGTATGAACTCTTCATGACATCAGCATGTTAAAATACTACAGTGCTGTGCTACAGCCACGGACAGAAAGAAAGAAACACAGACCAAATGGTGTCTTTCCCTGTGAAAAGCCAGAGAACAAGATTTTAAAGTGAACACTTTCCATCAGGACCTTCTCAGCCAGATGCTCCTGCTTTCTCTCCGGCAGCAGTAAGGTTTGCCCTGCTCACATTCACAGCAATGCAAGACCCACACCTGACAGCAGCTGGGAAGATCCTGGGGAACGTACAAGAAAATGCCCCCCATGTGCAGAAACTTGGGGTCCTCTACAGTCACGGCCCCACAGCCATCCCTCCAGCGTGGGGCAACCCCTGCTGCTGCAATAAAGTACTGGTAAAGGACGATAACCTATCCCCCCAGTTTCTGCCCAAAGTGCTCCTCTGCAATTGCAAGGGAGCAACAGCCACGGGAAAAAATATGCAAGTCGAAGCCTTAAAGAACTCTTTCTTTGGCATTTTTGCATTAGAGTGTGCAACAGCTGGGAACCTCTAGATAGAGGAACCAGTACGTCTGGAAGTCTGGGTTTTACCCAGTTTAAACTTGACATGACTGTAGAGAAGGGCTAATACCTTTTACGTGAAACTGCCTTCAAGGCTGAAGTTACAGCTGAACAACAAGAAGAAATAAGGCAAGAGCAGAGACAACAGGCAAGATGCATCCTGGTTTTCTCTTATCTCACTTCTGCTCCTGGTTTCGTATGGGGAGAGAGGAATAACCTTGACTGGGAATCGTCCTCTCCTCTTGGGTCCAGCTGCCAACTCTCAGCAGGTCTTTCATGCCTCCAAGAGCCTGGGCATTAGTGATCAGGGAGGTGTTCTCAAAACCTTTCATTATGGGAATCCCTGGATTGTTCATGATATAAGGAATAAGATCTACCACCATGGTGTTTTGTCATCTTCTCAGTTTTAATCCTTTCAGTGCCTCAGCCCCAAATGAGTCGCTTCGTTTGGTAACTTTCTCTTGCAAATCTAAATCTAACAGGTAGATTTAATTCACACTTTTTTTGTTTGGCACAAACAGAAGAGAGAGAGTCCCTTAAAAAATTCCTTAAAAATAGAAACATCACTGGTTTTGCTCCGTAGTGATTTCTTTATTGTTATTTCAAAAAAAGGGGCCAGTTCTCCAATGACACAGAACTGTTTAGTCTGTAACCGTGATGGATGGCTGAAGTCTTCCTTTATTAGCTTTTGTGCCACTGCCTTCACACCCTGACAAGCTTTATCTGGAGCACCAGCAAGGGAGAGAGCAAACCACACAAAAGTCTGAGCCCATCGAGAGGTGTTTCAGAGAGGAGCAGGCTGCAGGCGGGCAGGTTACAGAACTCGGACTGAGCCTCTGAAGTCCACAAGCGCTCATCTGCGTGATCGGAGCCTCGGTCTGCACCGGAGGACATTTTGCGACTCGCGCTGCCAATGCTTAATAGATGGTTCACATAAGCCAGACATCGTGACACCTCTTAAATGTCTTAGGGACCTTGGAGGACATAACAAAGAAAATTAATTGCAATAGACACCCGAAGAACAAACTTCCTTTTCCCCTCCTGGCTCTGTTTTCTCCCCCCAAAAAAGGAAATGGTAATTAAAGAGCACATTTAGTGGCTGATATTGTACATTGTTCCAACACAAAGCTTAGTGATGCTTGGGTAGATCTGACATGTAATTTTACAAATAATACATCTGAGACGTAGGAGGAAATATATAAAACACTGTTGCTGGAAAGCCCCCTATAACCAGTCCCTGGAAGAGACTAGGAAGGACTTCTGAGAAAAAATTATCCATAATACTGCTTTTCATTGCTTTGTTCAAATACCAGGTCACATGCAACAAGTCCAATGTTTCCTAACAGTTACATGACAATATGTACCAAGGCATTGGACAGCATGCCACATTTGTCATAGAGTTTGTTACGCAAACAAACACACATGCAAAGTGCCTGTATTATGAAACCTGCAATGCTGAGCATAGGAACGGCAACAAAACAGAGAACCTGAAGAACAAAAACCAGCCAAAATACCTCAGTGTAGGTAAACCAGAAAACTAAAGCCTAGCAACACTGAATTTTGACTCTGCGCTTAGGAACTGGCAAATTAGGCTATGGAAGCAACACATTCTGTCACTTTAAGACTATTTGAAAGAATGCAAGCATCTACTGTAAGACAAATTCATCTTAAGGAAAACATACCAATGAGGTTCAGGAACAAAGTTTTCTTTAAAATTGTTTTTCAAGAGGGAAACAAGCCAATCTAGGATGTCAATGCATAGATTGTAATAGAGCCAACTAATCTGAAGATTTCAGCCTGATTCCAGCCCTACTGTAAGCACATTGAAGTACTCTATTTGGACAAAGTTTGTTTCTGTAATCATCACTTAATTTTTGCAGGCAAAGTCATTGACTGATTTTCTAAGGTCTAAAAACTGTTCTTAGCATCATAAGTAAACTGAATTCCTAAATGCCACATCCTTGGATACCACAGAAAAAAAAAAAATCCAAAAAAAAAAATCAAGTGAAGGATGGTGTACTTTGAAATGTAGGAAATGTTGGAACAGAAGACATGCCTCGTGAATCAGCAAAAGTTCTTAAGCAGAGACACATGGGGAAGGAAGCCATGCCACTTTGCTGCTCCGTAGTCATTAAAAAAGTGAAATAACTACAGAAAGTGGGTAAGAAAAACCAACAAAACCAATCATCATTGTGCAATCATAAACACAAAGTACACATAAATACAATGTCTATCTCAAAAACAGTGAAATTCTTAAGACTAGAAAAAGAAAAGGTAAAATTATGATTAGAGGTAGGAAGCAACTTCTCTGTAAGGGGAAGAAATTTCCAATCTTAGAAAACTCAGAGAATGAAAGCATGAGGAGCATCTACCATATCACAAATGGCACAGAGAAGGTAAATAAGAAATAAGTATTCATCATTTCTCCCAGTGAAAAGGCTGGGAGCGGTCAATGAAATTCTCAGGGAGTTACCTTTAAAGCACATTAACTGGAGGGCCTCAGCACAAGTCACTGTGAAAAAAAAGAAAAAAAAAAAAAAGTCAGACAAATTAATGAAGGGCTGGTCCATCACAGGGACAGATCAAACCGCAGGGATGAGATGATGAATCAGAGCTTGTGGCTTAGAAAATGTTTACCCTGTGGAGTGTTGGAAGCAGAAATCCCATCCTTTAATGTTATATGCCATTTCTCATAACTCTTTTCCTAAGCAGCATCCATTAGCCATCAGAATCCTACTTTTTGGTCCAAATAACCAAAAAAAAAACCTAACAAAAAAACCCAAACAACCAAACAAAAAACAACAGCAAAAAAACAAAACAAACAAAAGACACCACCAAAAAAACAAGATAGCTTTCTTTATCCCAGTCTGTGGGAAGGCATGTCTCAAGTGATTTTTTTTCACAGCTGAGATTCATATTAACTTTTCCATTACTGACCAAACAGTGAAACTCAGTATAAGCAACAATGAGTAAGCTAAAATAAGAAGCATTGTAAATAGTTCTGAAAATAAGAGCATCCCATGACAGTTCCTGAAAGCCACAGAGCCAGAAATAACACAGGGCTCAGGCTTAGCAAAGTTACTTCCTACCTCCCCCATGCCCAAGAGAAAAAAAAAAAAAGGCCACACATGAGAAAATCAGCTGGAAAAGCCCACAAGCCTGTGTTTGAACCACTCCCTTTGGAATATTTAGGCTACCATACTCCTTTGAGGAAAAAGTGGAGGTAGATGAACAAAGTAAGCTAGTACTGACATGGACCATTGGCCTTCCCCATGCAGAAAAGCCTTGCAGGAGATTTATACCATATAATTATTCATTGACATGTTTTAAGGGCACACATAAGGGTAGGGAAAATAAGCCGGTTGCAGATATTCAAGAGAAAGGAGGGCATGCAGACAGCTGTAGTGGCCAAAAGAGCAACCTAGACAGGCACTAGCAGCGCAGTACGTACCAGAAGGAAGGGATGCTCATCGGAGCTGCCCAGAAGGCTGCCCTGTGTCCCGGAGGAGGGCAGGAGCAGTGCCTGCTTGCTCTTGGAGCTGCCCATCACCCCTCCATCGCTTCTCTGCCGTGCCGAGGGACTCCTCGGCAAGGCATGATGGACGGCTGAGCTCCATCGCAACGAGAAAGCCAGAGCCACAATCTGTCCCTGCAGCATCTGCCCGAACAGGGCTGTATTTGTTGCACACAGCAGTGTAAAACACATTTCAGAAACAAGCAGCAGAATGTGTTTCTCCGAAATGCCCAGAAAGCCAATTTGGAAAACTAAATAGTGCCATTGGCTCTAGTCCCCTGGGAATTGCAGGGAGTTCAGTGCATTTTTGGGGTCATCAGTGCTCAGTTCCTTCTCCTGGCACAGTTAACGAGAGATCGTTTAAAGAAAGACACTCCTCAGAGAGGAAGGGAGGCACCAACCACCCACATTTTGTATTTGTAACCCCTCAGCCTTCAGACATCCTTCCACATAATGGGAAGTTCAAGGCAAAACAAACCCTTGGGCACTCTCCCTCCTAACTACGCAACCCATCAGAGAACATTTTTCAAGATAACCCTTCTTATTACCAGTTGAACTCCTTTCCTGGTGGCAAGCTCACACGATTTCCAATTTCACAGCCTAGCCCAGGGTTATCTTTTGAGCCATCCGAGCCAGAAGGACCTCAAGGCTGTAGCGAGCGAAGCAAGTGCTACCCTCTGCAAAGCTCTCCAGCGTAGCTACCAGACCACAAACCTGCCGGGGAGGGTTACGAGCCAAGTTGCATTCTTTAAGCCCAGCGATCTGCAGCACAGTGTCAAAGCAAAATATCCCCCCTCCTGTACAATGACCCCATAATGTCTCTGGGAAATGAGAATACTATAGCTGAAGGAGGATAGCTGAAGTCAGTAGCACTACTCTAGTCTGTGCTAGCTGAAGAGCCAAAAGCCTCATAAATTTGCATTACATTACAAAGAGTTACCAGAAACTGAATGAAAGGGCAGGGGAGAATTTCTTTTTCTCCTGGTCTATGGACAATTTATCCCTTGCATAAATCAGGCATCACCTTGAGGATATATGCCTGGCTATACCTTCGAGATACGAACACAAATCTCAGCAGAAGGGGATGCTCCTACAGCAGAACAGCACAGCTTGGGAGAGGATCCCTCGTTTTCAGTCTCCTGTAAGAGTTCGGAAGCAGTTGCTCACGGCTCTTTTGCTTGCTAATGTCTTATGTCTCCACTCCTGGGTTGAAATTGCCTGCGTACAGGGAGTCAGCCAAGGCCAATTCAACAATTTCCCCCCTCCCCTAGAATTGCGGTTTTCATATTCCTTTTTTTTTTCCCCCCAACTAGTCAAAACTCTAGCCTTATTGGTTTACACTGTGTATTTACAGGCACAAGATTTTTCTAAGCAGGGTACTCAATGCATACATGCTATTTGCTTTACCAAGTCCACAATTACCCTGTGGGATGCCTTCTATTCATCTAGCCTGTTCCAGATAGAGCAAACTTTTCCACATCCTTGTCATACCTTAACATCAGCACTGGCATCAGACACTAACCAGTCCACCACCACAATATCACCATTAGGCTGTTGAAAAAAAAAAAAAAAAAAAAAAGAAAAAAATAAACAAAACCCAAACCCTATACAATGTAAGGGAATTTTTCCATTAAGATAATAAGAGAAAATGATAGTCTGAGTTCTGCGTGACATCATACCAGTTTTCAAAACCCATGCTTTAAAAGCAATTAATACCTCCCTCTGGGATTAAATTTGTCCAAATGCCTGGCTGCTAAAACGTCTTTAAATGAAACCATGAAAAATCTGACTATCTAACACTTCTGGGCTGTGGGCCTGTAAAACAGTCACAGTAAGAATTACCCTTGTAACACCACATATACAGTAGAGTAATTCATTATTAAGTTAGCCAAAGTCACCCTCAGATACACACAAAGATCTCCAAATCCCATTTATATGGAAAATGCCCTGAGCTGGTCTTTTAACTGGAATATCTGGAGTTTGGTAAGCTTGTAAGATTTACAGTTAAAAAAAAAAAAAAAAAGAAATCACCCTTGACTGATGATGCTGGAGCAAAGGCAGGAGGAGGCCAACAGAACAGAAATGTAGCTTTGAGTTGACATCAGACAAAACAGTCCCACCACTGTGCTCTCCATTCAGGCAGGGAAGAGGAAAAAAAAAAAAAAAAAAATCAAAGCCCATTATTAACCCCAAAGTGATTAAGCGCCACGAATGCACGCATGTAGAAATCTACACCAACATATGCACCCACTTACACACATCCACCAATTACATCTGTTCCGATAGGAAAAAATTAACGTACTGAGAAAGGAGCAGAAGTAAACAAAGTAAACAGGAACGGCCAAAAGATGGGCAATATCCTCTTAGAGTGGGTAGACACTGGGGATGGGAGGGGTGGTGAAAGAGAGGAGGAAACCCATCTTTCTGGGGTGCGTGTTCTTACAACTAATGTCTTAATTTGTTAGTTCTTACAGCTAAGGTCTTGATTTTGAATTATCCGTCTTGTAAGCGTCCATGCTTTTGTTCCTAAAAAACAAAAACCTGTCAGTACAAATCCACTTATTTCAGCAGTTACAACGGAAACAAGAGCCATTGCTTGCCAGGTGAGATTTAAGTAGCATAAGTGGTTATTTTTGCAGAGTGAGACCTTGCCTTTACAGAAGGGAGCGAAGACAGACACTGTGTTGCTGCTTTACAGTTTGAGAAGCAATTTCATCCCTCTCCCCTGCTGTAATAAGACAGAAACAATACTCTGTCTTTGCATCACAAGTGTGTAAGCAAGGATAAACTAATCAACATCTTCCGCCCCGCGCAGAGGGCTGGTCTGAGGTCCTAGGAGGTTTACTCATCGTGGAGTTTACTAACGACAGACTTCCTGAAATGCTCTTGCAAGAGCACAGGTTTCTATCCAGGGTCGCAACTGTTAAACATCTTTCCACTGCCCATCCGGAGCATCCAGAGCCAGCTGGAGCTTCTGTGTTCAAGGCTGACCCCTGTAGGATTGTCCTAAATTCATGATTTTTCCAACTAGAATACCACCAGGGTGCATTTAACATTTCAACCCAATACAACTGTTTGTAAACTGTTCCAACAACTAATTCCACACCATGTTAAAAATACAGGCTGTAACTCGGGTTTCAGCTAGCTCAGATGCAGTCTTTAGACAGTGGCTTATAGGAAAACTTAAGAAACATCTATTACCATATTTTCTCCACACGCCTGCCCCGACAGCGAGTTCAAGCCTGTTCTCCACCATCCACTTAAGTTAAATCAACTGAGCTCCCAGATTGTCTCCCTAAAGCTTAATTTCTCCCCATTTTAAATGGTTTTCATGGCTCACCTCTAGCTCTCTCCAGAGACCAGAACTAGAGCCAGGTTTAAATATCTAACATTGTTGCTATCCCTACAAATACAACATCGCCTTTCGGGTCCATATCCCTCCCTCACCAGCATCTTCTACCAGCTCACCATGTTAAATAGCATAAGGCAGCGATAGATGTTACCAAGACTTTACCAGAAACAAACCTTCCCAGAAGAATTATTATCATCTGGCCACATATAATCAATGCAGTAAGCACTCAGTCGCTGGGAGGTGGGGGGTTGCATCACTCCAGATTTTCTAGTCCCCCAAATGATGTTACGGCAAATCTTAAAGGAGCCCAAATACATTGTATTAATACTATTTGCCAGAGTTTCTAAGGTCTGTTAGACATGAGCCATTTTTTCATAAAACCACCAAATTTCAGAAAAAGCCCAAGTAGCATAATGTAACTACCAATCTACCCAGATCCTTCCACATTTTTAAGTCTAAATTATTTGGCCTTGTTTGCTTAAAATATCTAACTCGAATTTACAATGACATTTAGCAAGAGAAGAATAAATGTTGGCTGCCCTTGTAAGTAATGAAAAAAAAAAAATCACGTTATAATTTCCTAATGGAAACTTCATATTCAGAACAAGTTATTTTGACATACACCCAGGCTGTATTAGTGCTGTCAGACTACAGGTGACCAGAAATACCAACCAGCAAGGGGGATCTTATCCATTAAAGTTTTTTTTTTTTTTCATTTATTTCAACTTTGCTGGGATTTCAACTTTCACATCTCTACCAGAGATTCAGTCACTATATTCATATTTGCCTTAACTTAATAAAATATTTATATATGCTTTCAAGCTCACTGACTTAATTTGCTTTTGAATATGGGCTATAAATGGAAATTTCTCCGACTAAATGCTACTAGACCCTTTCCAGTGTCAGAAAACTTCTGCACACAAACACCACAGCTGTAAAAGACTGGGAAAAGTGCTATGAATCAAACCAAACTGCATAGAGATGCCAGTTCCCATTGAAGAAGAGGGAGTTTCTAAAGGTCTCCACAAGGAAGAGTAGTCCCCAGGACCGAAGTCTTGGCCCATGGAGGTTCATTACACTGCACCAAGAGGAGCCAGGATTTTACCTTAAATGTTTATTCCATTTTCTTAAGAACTTTTGAAAAAGAAAGGTTGTGTAAGGATGTGACTTCTGTTTAGCTCATGTTTCTAATGCCGAGCAAGAAACAACTCTAATAATAAGCAGATCGTTAAGACAAAGTCACGTGTTTCTTTCTGAAATGCTGATTTACCCTAGTACAAGACAGAGCATGTTACTCATTGTGGAGGACAATTAAGTCGCAGAAACATTCACTGCTCACTGGGAACAATTGGTACCATTATGTGATCAACAAATCTATGTCTTATGCACATTCCCCACCACCACCCTTTTTTTCCTGCATGCACTCTTCTCATGCCCCAGAGGTCCTGGAGG
>JANZLQ010000025.1:5697491-5717055 GCA_026212715.1 Elanus axillaris | reverse complement strand
GGGGGGAAGCTCAGATTGTGAAATTTGCCTCTAGCTCCTGTTTTTTCCTCACATATTGGGATACAGTACATATCCTCAAATCACAAGACTAATACTAGAACTATGAAATTCTAGAACCAGTTATTATTCTCTCATAGGCCTTTTGATTTTTTCCTAACACCCAAGATTAGCATTTACAAGATTCTCTTCAGAAACACGAAGGGTAGAGATTTACTTCAAGATGAAAAACAAAGCCGAGATAGTCACAACAACTCCCAATCCCCATATTTGGCATTCAGATAAAACCCTCCAAATAGTATAAGATTCCAAAATATCATCAGGCAAGTCCACAATGCAGAAATAGGGGGGAAGTGTCTCCCACTGGGCTGTTCCAAAAATTATGGAATTTTATATAAATTGCATTAAAAATTAAAAAAAAATACCCTCTAAGTTTAACATGAGCACTCTTGTTAAAAGAGATGGGTCAAGCAGACCACTTTTTTTGCCTTTGGAGTGGGACAACAGCTGTGCAAAAACTTGCATTCTAATAGCAGTTTAGGTTTTGAACAGCCTCAAAGTTGAGAGCTACCTTGGGCTCACTGTTTTGCAAGCCAATTTCCAAAGATTTTTATCTTTGGAACAACAATAACAAAGAGACTGTATCTTGCTTATCTATGTTTGATTGCTGGATGTAACGCTGGTCATAAATTATTCTGAAAACAGGAAACAGTTAAAAATTATGCTTACTTTCTGTATCAAACAAAAGTAAATCAGAATATATCCTTCTTTCCTTCCCTTGCTTAGCAGAAAAATGCATGGTATTCAGAAGGAACAGCGCCTGAGGATTTATGCAAGCATGGATATATCTCTATTTTTTGTTTATTTGCTTTTTAGTTTTGCTCACATCCTTCTTCTGTTTTATTTTTCCCCTCTTCACAGCACAAGCTCAGCACCCTCCTTGCTGGTTTTGAAGCTACACATAGAAACAGTTCTGGAAATACTCAGGGCCCAACACACACACAAAACCAACCTATTGATCCCAGCAGTCGGACATGCTTTCTGGAAGGTAAGATTCAAGCATGGATATATAGCGATCTCAGGAAGTTTAGGGCAGATTTTGTAGCATATATAAAAATGGCAAAAGTCAAATTTAATTTGAACCTAGTGGGCCGAGAGAAGAGTATACCCACCTTTTGGTCTTCGTGTTCAGGTTAATTACCATGGTGCTTGCAATGTCTTTCTTGCTCTTTCCCATTTCACCTTTCAACACAGGGTTTGAAATCATCTTCCCTCAGATTTCAGTTGGAAAATGAATGCCAGAGGTTTCCAAAAGTTAACTCACCTTCAGCCATTTTACTTTAATACAGACTATTTAATTAACATGCTGTCACATACATTCTTGTAAATACATTCATCGTTCCATGTATTGCTCTCTATTTTTCCTCTCCTTCTTCCCCCCATTTGAGAAATACATCCCAGGTCACGTCACTCTCAGACTTTTGGGAGGACAGGAAGGCAGAGACAGGCAGAAGGTATTGTTGTAACAGGTGCCACTACTAATTGCATAAAGATAATTTTATAGCAATTACAGTGATGGCAGAAGTGCCAAAACTGAGTCCAGGGAGATTTTTTTTTTCCCCCATTTACAAGTAGTAAACATCCACTACTTTTTAATTAACACCATAAGCCAAATGAATCAATTGCTTCTTTAACAAGTAGAACTATCAACTACTCTATACAGGATAGTGGCAAAAATGGAATAATTTCTCCAAGTAAAAAAAAATTGAAAACATTTTTTGCCTATTGTAAAACATATTAGAGTACAGGCATTTCTTTGGGGAAAGAAAAAAGGAAAAAGAAAAAATACCTTTAAATTATCTAAACTGCTGCATCTTAAATCAGGAGCACAGCCACATCTCATTTCTTAAAAGACAACGTGAAACTTAGTTCTTATAAGCACATACTGATTTTCTTCCAGACTGAAAAGCGTTGAACCAAACACACATAAGTAGAAGTGGAAACACATCCTGTGCAAGTGTTTTAGTTATAAAGAGGAAAGAAAAGGCTTCCATTATAGACCCCCTAGGAGTACCTATGAGACTACTCACAGGCCAACGTCCCATTATGTTAAGTGCTGTACAAACACAGGACAAAAAAACTCTGTCCAAACCCAAAGCATCAGTAGGAAGACCACAGAAAGAATGCTTGAGTGAGGTAGTTATGCTGAAAAAATTTTACAGATCATTGAGTAGGCCTTAGCATGGTTTGGGAATTTACTAGCGTCACAAGTAAATTCAGCTTTAAATATTTTAACACTACTTTTTGCTATTTGTAGCTTCACGGTCTAAAATTTGTGACTCCAGTTCAAGCAAAAAGGCCTGTTTAGAGAAGACAAACCAAAGAAAACGTTCCTCAAAGAAAAGCTGAAAAGCATAGAAGGCTGAATTTCTAATAACTAGACCTAGCGAGAATCAGCCTAGCATCACTAACTACACAATTACAAACATGGGCTAAAACTCAGATTTAGTCCCTCCAGAGACTTAAAATTAAAAACATCCGGCTGCCATATTTATTTAGCAATGGAAAGCAACTTGCATGTCATGTTCCTATGTCCAGGGCTCTGTCCTGACGTGGTGGTTCTCAGGCCCGGAACTGAAGTTCATGCTGAGCTCGTGCCCATGGGACCAGGCTCTTCCAAATCTCTTGGCTCCTAGTTGATGGCTGGGGATTAACAGCCCTGGAAACTAAAATTGAAAATTTCCTAAAGGGATGCACTTTAAGCCCGGCTTTCAGCCTGGTTTAAGCTTTATTTACATACCTATTTTAATATACTTATAATTCTTTGGCCAGTTTTAACCAAATCACGTTCTTCTGTGTTTAATGAGTATCAGCAACCTCACGTGGTGGGGGAATATTGTCCCCAGCAAAGGAAAAACCAAAGCACCCGCTCAGCAGCTATCAGCATTGCCTCGACTACAAGCCAGTCAATGCTTTTTCCCTGATGGTAGTTTGTAAATACGGGAGGGAGGGGGAAGTCCCTGCTCTGTGGGGTGGCTTAGGTGACAGCAGAAGGCGTGAAATGTGGAGATCAGAGAGGGAGGACGAGAAGCTGGGGGGGACGACGAAATGCAGGGGCAGAGGGTACAGATCTGTAGGATATTTCACACCTCTACTCCCACTACCCTCACTATTCCCCAAACTATTTATGTATGCATAGACTTTTTTTTTTTTTCTTCATGTTCCATCTGGAAAAACTGACACGGGATTTGCAAAGTTCCTGTCCTGCCTCCTGATTGAAAGGACAGCGCAGAAGAAGCTCGAAGCCTCCAAATTCCTCCTAGACCTGTAAAACTCCACAACCTGGTGATAATTGAGCTAAGTGGGAAACAACATTTTTGCCATTTAGAAAAACTCTTCATTTCCAAAAAGTTTTCATCCCAGTTTGGGAGGTTTCCTAGATGCCCTAGATCCCCTCCACCCTGCTCCCCAACAGCCTAGTAAGCAGTGTGCTGAAAAACAAGAGAATTGGGCAAGGGGACAGATTGATAACCCAAACCAAAGGTGCCACAGGCACAACATATCTTCTGATGAACTAGAATTTTCCAGGGACAATTCTAGAAAGCCTCTGACCAGCTGTACTGAAAACTCAGGAACCACAGCTGCTGTCAAACAGCACCACAGTGCCCCTCTTCATCAATTAATTTGCTTAACGGGTAATGTGCCAGGAGAACAAGGAGGCTGTTTGAAGATCTGTCGGTGGGGACAAAGGCAGGCTTGTGAACTTACCCAGAACTGTCACTTGGCCATGCAGGAAGATAAATCTGACAAGGATGTTCTGGGCAGAATAATGCTCAAAACAGTTTGCAGTCTTGTTTTATCTGGTTGCTGCTGAACAGTACAGGAGCTGAGCCATTCAGTGGTATAAAAGAACATATACACTAGTTCTATCATTTAGCCTGATAAAGATTAAAAAGCATGATGGCAGCCTGATCTGCTACAAACCACCACCTTATCAGAGTACCCATAAAGAGCAGAACAGGACCTTGAGGCTGGCTTGGCTGCAGGAACTGCCAAGGGTATGGCCAAGGATGCTGACCAGCATCGGTTCGCTATTTTTTGTGCTCCTCCTGTCTACAGGTAACATTTGTCTCATCTTTGACACACACTGTAAACTCTTTGGAGCTGGCACCTTGTTGCTATTCTCAATTTGCACAGCACTTAGCAAAGTGGGGACTGGGTCCACCGCTCTGCATTGCAAATAGCATCAGCATCACACCAGGAAAAGAAGAAAAAAAAAGAAAGTCAAAACTGAGCTCTACCACATGCACTGAACTCGTCGAGTTTAATCCCATGGAATGGAGGGAAGGTAAAGCCTTTGCAAGTGATGAAAGACACATTCATATCTAGGCTAGAGTTTACAGCCATCAAGGAGCTAATCACACAACTGACATAAATCCTAGTCTAGACAAAGCTTTGTACACTGAAAGGGGTAAAAATACAGTGCAATGGCATGGAAGACAGCTTCACACCCTTCTATAATAAAGGTTGAGATCATTTCAGCTAAGACTAGAGGAGATTTTAAGTACCAGAAATTCATACTGACTTCCACTGTCTTAGCATTTTACTGCGCCTTTTAAGCACACGGCCCAGGTTCAAAACCCCTCAGATAAGGCTCTACCAAACCCCCACCAGTTATTGACAAAGGTCATTTTGCATATTTGGGTCCCACCTGATGCCAGCGTTTGTTACCTACTGCACAACAGTGAGAACATCTTGGTCCTCAACCCTATTTTCTAGAAGTCCTGCACAACCTCGGGTACCAGATCGGCCAGTCCCCCGATTCTTGCTCCCTCTGACCATTTTAACCCATCTGCACATCCTACGATGCCTCGTGTGGAAAATAACAGAAACGGTTTTGCACTAGGTGAGAACAGGGAGAGTAGGAGATTAAGGGACGGGGAAAGACAGAGCCTGCAGCCAAGGCATTGCGTGCCCCACACGGTCACTGCCGGGAAGCCAGAGACTCCAAAATCTTCAGCCGGGGTTAAACATGCATCCTGAAAAATTACTTTGGAAAATGGACATATCTGTACAAAATAGTAAATTTTTTTAAAAAATCATAGTTCAAAGAAATGTCCAGCAACCAGGGACTAATGAGGTAAGGCAATATAAATGCAAACTGCTGAGAAGCGAGAAACGCAGAGTTAAAGACTGTTTTGTGAGGAGGTGGATAACTTAAATCCATCCTTCTTGATGCAAGGCAGGAATAAATCTAAACTTCTATTGCTGTTGTTACACAGGCTGCTTAGCAATTATTTCTGGCCTTCAGAACAGCCCGTTTCTACCACAGTAAGAGAGGAGGAGGAGGAGGGAGCAGGAGGCAGCACGGCAGCAAGTCCAGCCCCAAGCTCCCCGGTGAGCTGGGTCCAGCTGCATTCACAGGCAGAGGGAATAACGAGAGGAGGCTGGCAAGGAGGAATAAGAAAAAGCAAACACACCGTGTTTTAGTGGGGAGTTACGTTCTGAGGGCTTTCATCCGTCAGATGCCGTGACTTGTGTCCCTGCCTCCCCAGCCCTCCTCCATCTCAGCGTGTGCGTTACGCTTCTGCAACTTCTGCCGCTGTAGAACAAGTCTTCCTGGGGCAAGTATCTTGGCAAACCTTCAGATACAAAGAAAACATCCTTTCTGGCAAGCGCAAGCCCCTGCAACTTCATGAGACCGAGCACAGCAAGGGCCAGATTAAATCTGAGGTTTATTGATGCCGATTTGGGGTAAAGCCTCTACCCAATACACAACACTAACTTCCCCAGCTCAGGATGCGTCAGGGTGAGGTTGCTCTCAAGCACAGCTACATTTGCTATAATCCCAGATCAGCTGCTGGTGTACTAAACCAAAAAAGTCTTTGAACTTCTAAATTTATTTCCAGTACCGATTCAACACCGATACTAGTATCACTATGATAAGAGAAGGCAAGTTACATTATTCCAGCTGTGCAAATATAAGTCAAACTGTTTGTCACCGGGAAATGTTTTCTATGCACTTTTAAGTATGGAGACTCAAAATGACACGAACACACCTGGATTTGCATCCAGCAGGAAAGTACCTGCTGGGCTGCTGCTATCTGTGCCGAGGAGCCCTTGAAATGAAAGCAAACCAGCAGCAAATCACACTAATGGGAAGGCTGTCACTTCTGGTTTCAACCATAGAAATGAAATAGAATAGGGGAAAAGAAATATTGGCTTTAATCCCAGACACAAAAAGTAAATCATCTGCAGGGAGAATGACATTCCTCTCCTCCCCTTCATCCCAAACCAGATATCAGATCTATGGAAGCGAGTATACAGAAACCTTCCCACCTTCTGACAATCCAACTTAAAAAAGGAAGAAAAGAGGAAAAGAAAACAAAACAACACAACAGAACAGCCATATATGCTTTGGAGACTCTACATACCTATTAAATACATTCTAAAATTACCTACAAAGTTTAACAACCTCCTGAAGTCACACAACAAAATACGTAACCTCAGCAACACCAGGACTCTCAGTTCAGCTGTAAACCTCCACAGGTTCCTTGCAGAAATACAGATATATAGAGAGGTCTGAGGACTGCAATATTCTCAGTTTCTTGTCCTGGTATCTCAAGCTGGACACCTTAAAAATACCAAGACTCCTTATCCTTAAAGCCTCCCACCCTGGGCTCAGCAGCTCCTGGGGTAGCACAGCGCCCTGGCCCCACTCAGCTGCGTGGCCTCAGACTTTTAAAGGACCACAACATACTCAACAGAAAAGAAACTTGTAATAAGTATCCATTACAAATATCACATAAATCGCTTTTCTTTAGCTTTGTTTTTGTATAATCCAAGGCTTGAGCCCATGCTCTGTGAAGCCCAAGTAGAATCAAGCACTTGAACACCACATATTTGCAAGTGTCCGCTCCTACTTGGACACAAAAATGAACGACTTCAAATTTGAAGCAGAGACTTTTTGAAATACACATTTCTAATCCAGGTACTCAAATAGGATGTGGAACTTTCCTAAAAGCTTTGCTACCAAGTGGCAGCTGAGCAGTGGAAAACCCGGCTTTCACACGTTCAGTAAAGAATGGTGTCTGTGGTCAGAAAAGAATAGTTGTGTACTCAGCTCTCACAGCCCTTTGAAGAGTATATTCCAGTCCTCCAGAGCTCTGGTATCTGGCAACTTCTCAGTATCGCATACTTGCTGACTATCTTAGCGTGCTCCAGGATAATGCCGAATTATGAACCCAGCCCTTTGCACAAAGTGTTCCCGTATTCGTTTCCAAAGACTTCCCTCCTCCACCCAGAAAGTTAAAGCAGCAATTCAAGCCCTGCTGTGGAAATACTAAGTTTGTGTTTTAGCTAAGGGGGGTGCAAAGCAGAGAGAACAGTGGTTTACGGAGAAAGAAGGGACAAGCCGGCAGCCCTGATGAGAAGTTAGAGCAGGGAGGGTGCTGAGGCCACATGGAAAAAAGCTGTGCCCTTCCACGTAAAGAATTGAGAGCAAAAGGAGCAGGAAAAAACAGTGCTCAGGTCAGAGATGAGCCAGAGTAGCATGACTCTGGGGGAAGCAAAAGAACAAGGTAAGCAAGTATACAACAACTAGGTTAAAAAAAAATAGATTAAAAAAAAAATAATCAAATGGATCAACAATCAGATGGACCTTAACCACGGTGCTGCCTCTTACAGGCTGAGTTATACTTGCTGTGCCCTAAACTGCGATCTCAA
The DNA here is from genome assembly GCA_026212715.1 of Elanus axillaris. Lineage (NCBI taxonomy): Eukaryota > Metazoa > Chordata > Aves > Accipitriformes > Accipitridae > Elanus > Elanus axillaris. The sequence continues at coordinate 5,709,333 of JANZLQ010000025.1, read as the reverse complement.
GCCATTAACAACTTGGGATGAACACTGGGCATTTTTATATTATTTTTTAATCTCAGCAGATACCCAGTAGCTACCCGCTAGCTGGGCTGGCACACTCTTCTCTAGCATCTCCACACAGGAGATAATTTGAAGGATGCGATAGGCAGTTAAGTTGAGAGCAGGAGCAAGAAAAGGTCTTCAAGAAAAGGTCTTCTTATGGAAGTTATCCAGCTGGAAGGGAGAGGGGGACAGCCTTCTGCAACCCCCCCGCCCCAGCCAGCCAGTGCAAGGCACCGCAGAGAGCCGGCCGCAGGCACCTTCCACCAGCGCGTGCCAGAGCAGCATCTTGCACGGCATCGGGCCATTCTGCAGGGTAAATATATAGGTGGTCTCTTCAGTTCAAGGTTGAGACACGGTAATTCCAGTGTTACTGCTCATGCTGCACTTGGCAGATCAGAAACCAGTTTCCATTCCTGTCTGTCTAGCATCTTTTATGATTACTGAAGGCACAAAGGTAATTTTAAAGAAATCAGACACCCCTTTCTGATTATTTTCTGTGACTTGCTTTGGAATAAAGATACTTGCAAAATCTTCAAGCTTAGCAATTTAAGTTAAGCACTTAATTCCAAGTTTAGAGACCTAAATAAATACAGATATCCACATACCTGACTCACTGCTGAGCATTTAGAAAAGAGCCTTATTTTTAATGAGAACAAAGCCCTGGGAGTTGAGGACACCAAGAACATCTGAGAATTACAGCTTAAGTCAATACTAGACTCCAAGACTGAACAAAATCAACCCCTTCTTGCTTTATATATAGCTGCCTGGTTAGCAATTCCAGCCAAACATTTTCTCGGGTTTCCATGATGAGTCATACCAAACATCGGTTAGCCTCATGGCAACAAGTTTGTACGCAAGTAGTGGAAGTTATAACGAAAATAATAAAAAAATGCAAATCTGCAGTATTTATGCAAGTTCTGTATCTGCACTTAATATTAACTAGACATGGCAGATTTTATACCACATTGGAAAGCACACATAGACAAGCAGAACTGAGGTTTCTTTTGTGTATAGTTGCGTTCATTAGCAGTTTTTAGGAACAAGTTGACCTTCTATAAATCAAAATCTAATATCAGTGCAGCTAGCAAGGCACCATACAAAGCACACATACAAGCAAGACCATAGTAGTCTGTTAGGAAGGTGATTTATTGCTTAGCATTTCTTGAAATTTTGGGGCCGCCAGTAGACTAGAGTCGTATGCCAATTTTGAGACACATCTCACAGCCTGATTCTACCTACTGGCATTTGAAGACTGGTTGTTAAAGTTAAAAACTCTACTCCTCTTTTCCCCGCGACACTCCAAAAGGTCTACTGCTTCTATTTTTTTTTTTTTTCCCCTATGTATATATTATCCAGGTTTCGGTCTACTTTACTTCAATCCCTTATCTTCCATGTAGTCTGGAAAGACTACCCCTCCTCCAGAAGGAGTCTTCACAGGCTTTATTAAGCAGCTATAACCTTTTGGGAAAATAAGAATACTTAGTCTAGTCCTAAGAAAGCATGCCTTCAGGTAGCTCAAAAAATTTCTGAAAAGTACATAATTCCCCCTAGTTTAATTATGCTGATTATTAACATTTTTCCTCTTCTGTTAGGAGTCAAAAATCAAGTGCCTTCTAAGGAGACCTCTCATGAGTCAGGTCTTCCTTACGCGCTTCTGAGCACTCAACCTGAAACTCCTAAAAGAGGTTACAACTTCTTTTGGAAATACTCACGTCTTAAGCTAAGAAGCTGACTCCCTCGCAGCAATTTAGGAGATGAAATTGCTCATTCATTCCTTCACACCGCCATACCAGAAGATTCATTGTAAAGAACCGCCACAGCGCTTTAAAGCCTGAAAGCCACAAGGCTGCTTGATCAACTGCATAACTGAAGCCACCTGTTATCCTGATCTAAGGCAATGAGCTGCTGACACACGAGAAGAATTGGTATTACCTATTCTCTCACAAGGGTCAACAAAAGCTAGAGATTCAACACATCTTTTGAGCAGTAACATCTGATATTATGGCTATGCACAGTACAAAAATAATTTCAAATTTAGTAGTGAGCTGAATAAGATAACATCAAATCAAAACCAAAGGATTTTCATTATGTCAGTGCAAAAAGAATCAAAATAATATGATGAAGCTTCTTGACCACCTCTTTAACTTCTCAGGTGGAGATTTATTTCAGAAAATATTACATAAACAAGACTTAAACTTTAGAGAATCTAACTCTGCCCCCTCGAGAAGTATGCAGAATATCCAAAAATGTACATACCAAGCACCATTTCTAAGGAGGCCTTCAGTCCTTATTTCATGACTTGATAGGTATGAAAGCAATGATTTTTAATTACACTCTATCTTGATCCTTGTTTTTATCTACCAGTTTCATCTGAGGTTTCATCAAATGAGGTTGTGGCACCAGCTAAGAGAAGCTACCGTTAGTGGCCACCAAAGTTAAGTTCACCTATAGGCTGATCAAGCAACCATAAGACCTAAGGTTTTGCTCCACTATGAGAAAGTTTCACAAGTTATGTCAACATAAGCAGAGTAACAACTATGCCTTTAAAGAAAGATTTTCAGTTTAATGTAACACAAGCTGAACTTGAGATGGGAAGAATACAATGCCATGGCTTTAAAAACATACCTTTGAAAGTCTCGACTTCCTATGGAAACAAGCCTTCCTGAGTGACACCCCAGGGCATGTGCTGGCCCAGATATCTTCTTCAGGAGGGTTTAATTAATCATCATTTAATTAATGATTTGAAGAGCAGCTAAAGAAATGCATGCCCATCATTTCAAGGCAGTGTGATTCATAGGAAGAAATGTGGAAGATTAGTTGTGAGACATAAAGAATAGTGCTCCTTTACTTTACCCACCACATCTTGTCTTTGATGAAAGGATGTTCCCTAGCCCCTAATGGTATTGTATGGAACAGAGAAAGCATGTTTATCAACCTGTTCATACTGAAAATGTTGCTTTGCTTCTGGATTTAACATAAATACAGCCCTGTTTGGGCACTCACTGAAGGAAGACTAGGCAATCAGCTCAAATTTGGTGTGGCCTCCCTCTGCTAACTGAATCACAATATCCAGAGTTTCCCCATCTTGGCTTTTGCCTCTCTTTTACCTGTTCTAAAGAGCAGGCCCTAGTTTACGACATAAATTTCCCATGCTATTTCTTAATCTCTAATATTTGTTTCAAGAAAGAAGGGACTTGTTGTTTCCATTTTACAATGCTGGAGATGCATAGGCAGATTGTAGCAGCCTTCTTTCTTACCCCTTCTCTCAAAGATACAGATTGGTTTGCCTCAGGCAGGTCTCGATGATCTATGCTTCTCTGTTTCCATCCCTGAAATAAATAAATAAATGTCCAAATAAGCACAGGCACCAAAATAATCCAAGCAGATAAATTTCAACTCCCAAGAACACATCACCTGTACCAAGTCTCCTGCAGCAGCTCCCCAGCTGATTCACGTTTGACAACAGCAACTGAGAGTGGTCAAACACTCTTGAGCTGCTGAGGGCAGGGAGGGTATCGGTTGTGTCATGTTTTTCAGTAGCAGCTGTAGCAAAATTAATCATGTAACATGTTGCATGTGCTAGCTGGATGCCTGATCAAAATATTTTGCCTTCCATGCTAGCTGGATGCCTGACCACACTACTTTGCCTTCTACTCTCGTGACTTTAAAAAAAAATAATAAAATGGCAACACTGCATGATATTGGCATTATTTTCCAAAGCCTGAGAAGATACTCGAGTACCTCCTGGTAATTTCAGAGACAAATGCTCATCTGCACTTTAAAAGATGAGTCCACCAGAAGCACGTTTCAGGACCCTGTCAGCTGATTTTCAGGTGCAACATAATGTAAAGTAGGTGACGTGGTTAGACACCTTCCTTACGTAAGAAGACAAGCTGGAACCCAACACCACATTGACAATTAAAGTCCTGTTAAGAGTTTTCCTATGAATTATGATAATAGGCCTCCTCTGACACCGGCCAGGATGACCTACATGCTGTGGTATAAAGCAGCGGTTCCCAGCCGAGGACTCTGAATGTTGTTCCAGGTCTGCAGGAAAGATTTCATGAAGTTAAAAGCACAGAGATGCTGATAGAAAGGGGAAGTGATTTTTCACAGACTTTCCAAGCTATGTAGCAATCTGTGGTGTGATCAGTAGGAAATGACCACAGACCCCATGATGACAGTAAGAGTCTGTAACCAGAAATATTTGAGAAACCCTGTTCCTGCTCATTTGATCATCTCACAGAAACTATTGAAGTCAATGACTTCACTAGAATGAAAAAATTAAACAGTTCATTTTGAAATACAGTTCCATAACGCTTTTTCTCAGAGACCTCAGATGACTTCTTTTGAGCTGACGGGTTCAAAGGAGCAATATTCACCACTCCTGCCCCTCCTCCTGTTCAACACTCTTTCCTCCTCAGTTCTCAAGACAGTTAGAAGAAACTGAAGGGAGAAGAGGAAAAGGACCAAGAAAATAAGAGAAGGATTTGAGAACTGCATTGGAGTGGGGAGGCGAGGATAAGGAATAAAAGAGAGGAAAGTAATTAAAAGAATAAAACATAAATCTCAGACCTAGAAACAGCTTTTTATGATTCACGCACTCAAAGCTACGCATAGTTGCTTTAATTACCAGAGTGGTTTCTGAGCTTAAAATCAAATCCATGTGTCTGCAAAAATAAAGAAGTTGAGATCAGTACTGGAAAACAGTCAGCCTCATCTAGTCCGTCACTAATTAAACCTGTGCTGGAATATCTATTTAGATCAGCTCCCTCAAATGAGTGTTATTTCAGAATTAAAAAAAGAAGATTTAATTTCACCTGCAAGTGCTGTGCACTTACCCAGAAATAAAAGTCCTCTCCCTTTCAGAGTGCTTAGGTAGGAGGTTACTCTGCAACAGTTAATCTAGAATAGCCACTAGCAAATTAAGTCATGCTAATTTTCAGTGTGGATAGAGTTTATGGAGCCTTTTTGTGTACCAGTGTAACAGTTCCTAATACTAAACCTCTACTGATAGAAATGAAAGGCGTCTTCTGATATATTCTATTATTTTCATGTATGATTCGTTTGTTGTTTTGGATGTAATTCTTCTGCTCTTAGCACTTGCATAAAGGAAGTTGGGTTTTTTTTTCTGAGAAGGCAGTGGGAAGAATCTCCTGGAACATTCCTGCATATCTGAAAAATCGGGGGAAAATATCCCTACTTTCTCCATTGTTAAACACTGCTCTTCCTGCTTTCTTAAACTGAAAGTTAAAGCCCCAGCATTTTAAAGCTCAGTCACATAACTCTAATATACATATTCAGATGTGAAAAATATTTATACTTATACATACAAAAGGATTTATAAACATGGTTGGTTGAGGTTCTGCCAGAGCATTCAGACTGCTTTGCATCATAAATTTAAATTGTAAAATTCTTACTCTAACCATGAATCTCAGATTAAAAATGATGTCTTGACAATTTCCCAATCAGCCACCTAGCAGCACCAAGAAGAAAAGCCCAAGTATCCTCCTAACCCGTGCTGTGTGGCTCTCCGTGAGCTGGATTGTGTGCGAAGGGACACCAGGACTGCCAAGGGAATTTGGGGAAAACACCTGGAAATCCACCTCCGGCTGTCCCCGCAGAGCATCCCGGCAGCCTTCGCATGGAGCCGGCGTGGGGGAAAACCTCGGCGAGTTTGCACCGCAGGGTGCAGGATGCCAACACGGAGGAAAGGGGCAGAAAGAAAGAAGAAGCAGAGGGAGGTTGGGCACCGACAGACCCGACAAGAGTGTTGGGAGCCCTACGTGACATGATGTGAACCAAACACCTTCTCTGCGGTGCCACCGCTGCCTCCCGATCCACATCCCTGAACCTTCTCCTTGCGACTTGGTCAAACAAGTAGATGTAGCCAACGGGTGCAGCTCAAACCAAGCAGACGCAGTGAACGTGTTGACTACCGTGAAGAGACCCATGAAAGATTCTAGAGCTCCTTGTGGGAACAGAATAAAAGCCAGAAATATTTTCAGAACTGGGACCGCAGCTAGTAATCATATTTAAGAAAGGCATTTGGGCAATGCCCTTAATACCATGCTTTAACTTTTGGTCAGCCCTGAAGTGGTCAGGCAGTTGGACCAGATGATCGTTGTAGGTCCTTTCCAGCTGAACTATTCTATTCTGTTCTATTCTATTCTACTCACTTTATTTTTAAGGGGGAGGGGAGGAAAGCCTCCAGAAAGACTGTTAAATACAGGCAACTGTTCGCTCTTGGTAAAGCACTAGTCTGAGTAGCAATGCCACTGGGGCCACTGCACAGCACTGAGTAAAACACTTTCTGATCCATTCTGCTAATAGTCTGCGATATGCACTAGTACCTGACATGTAGTGTTCCCATTTTAACTGAAATACTATTAAATGTATGCAGGTAGTTCCTCTTTACTCCAGCAGCATAAAAGTGCTAGAGAGTAGCCCTGGGGCAGCAGCACTTGGAAGAAATCCCGGATGGTTTAAAAGCTGCGTGTATACGACTTATTTCTTCCACTGGACATACAGATGAAAACCATGGGCAGCTTAGCATGAAGTACAGAGCAAAAATGCAAGAGAGTGGATATCACCAGTTTATGCCAGCCACTCGCACCAGGGGAAGGTTTTCTGGTTAGAGCAACAATTTAATTCATTCTAAATGGCACCTTGTCAGACTTCCAGCCAAGGAGTACAATTTAGAGTCAGTCGCCTTTGGTGGACATTGGCAGCTGCCCATCAGAATAATGAGAAAGCATACTGTGGCCTTTGTTTTCTTGGCTATGAGACACGGATCTCGAGCCATTTCATTCTTTTCTGATGCTACCTGTATTTCTCTCTCATGCAGTTGAAAAGCCAGGATTTTTTTCCAATTCGTTCCACAAAAGTCCTAGGTGACCCTCGGTGGCCTGATTTTTTAATCTGACATCTAGAAAGGTTTGCCCTAGGTCACCGCACACGCTACGGTGCCGTATGAATTGCAAGGGAGATGTGGCACATGGAGGGTCCCCGGGCTCAAGAACCCACCAAACTGCATGCACCTCGATAGCAGTGGCAGCCTGTGGCCCCACTTCCATCCTCTGGTCTTAAAAAAACCTCACCTATACCAAGAGGTCTGACATATACAGACATCAAAATAGTAAATGAATCATGCTTAGAGCTGCATATGTGTGACAGTCATGAGTTCCAAAAAAGGCATTTTGCAACCCTTCATAGTCACAGCATTTGTCACTACCAACAGCCTACTGGTTATTAAAGCTTTGGGATCCAGTCCTACAGACACGAGACTGCTCACGAACTGAAAGCCAGATACAGGTACTAATAACTGCAGCATGAGGTGTCTTAAACGGTAATTTCACTTGAAAAGGAGTTAAACTGCAGGCTACATATCCAATGGTGCCAAACTGCTTCTATGAAAAATTAAGGGGCATCAAGACTATTTTTTGTATTCCGTGACAAATACAAAAGCAGGTGTGTTTTCCCTAAGTAAAACTATGACATTATCTACATCCTTCCTTCCTGAAATGACCTGCTTTCATCATTGGTAGTAGCAAGAGAGAGTCTGAATTGTCTGGAACTGGTGCTTATACTTCGCCTAAAAGTTCAAATTTAACAAAACAAAGAACAAAATATTTTTTATTTTTATCCCATGCATTTTATCTCAGAGTTTGAAATGATAACTGATTATGAAACAACTTTATATGATTTCCCAAGTTCATGTTGAGATTTTCCAGATGCTCTCCTGACATTATCAGTACTAATGTATCGTACACAAATGTCTTATGCTAAGTATTTGCAAGGATGTGCCCAAATCTCGGTTAAAAAAAAAGTGAATTCAAAGCATAGAATATTAAGAGGTCTGGCATCAGGTCTTTACTTCCAGCTACATTTCCAGTTATAGAGGAAGACCTAAGTTCTAGTGAAATCCCATGGGGCTTTGTGGATTCTTCAAAGCCTTTTGCTCGTGGCAGAAAGCAGACAAACTTCCAGGATGCACAGATTTACTCACAGCATGAGGTCTTCCAGAATTTATCTGTTGTGGATACCAAACACCAAACAGTTTTCCTCCAGCAGTGGAAAAAGGCCAGTGCCTTTGACATAGTGTTGTCAGCATGACTGATCCTATGAGTCATTTTTGCAATGGAATGAAAATCTGGACTCTCCAGCTCCAAAACCAGCCTCTCCCTCGCAGCCCCAGATGCAAAAGCCAGCAGGAACCACTTACCCATCGCGGCTTTCTCCCGTATATCACGCCATTCCAAATCATTGCTGCATTTAAAAGAACCAGAGTAATTGCCTGTAAAATTTTCTTGAAAGGCTTAGGCCAGAAGAAGCAATGCACCTAACCCGAAGTTCCACGGATGAATACGGGGATGGATTTTGAGAGGTAAGAGGAAATGGGAAGCCACACACCCTACGCCGCTGTTGTCTGGGTCATCCCAAACTTTCAGCTCCCTGACAGCAGGGAAGTGATGTGCTCGTACAGCCCCCTCTCGCACCAGACAGCCACATCCCGCCCAGCGCATAGTGTACCAGAGTCACCACCTACACAGCCAAAACAAATTCACCGAAGCTAAAAAGCAAGGAAAACAACCTTCTGTGGTTTTTTCTTTTGTGACTGGCTTGTACGGCCAGAGATATTATTTCTCTACAAAGAAGAAAATTGTTATTATTTTTCTTCTCTAATCCACGCTTCTCGAGAAACTCTGTTAATCCCCGTCCTTCACTGGGGAAAGCTTTGTACTTTTTCTCTCTGCGGTTCAAATCGTTTATGCCTGGCTATTTAAGGGAACTGAAAGAAACGTTCTTAAAGACCTGAAATTGCTTATGCAAAAAAGACTAAAGGCATCAAGCTAGAGAAACCCCCTCTCTCCTTTGCCTTGCTGTAGTAATCAAAGGAACAAGGTCCTTTGGACAGTGAGTCTGAGGGGAAAACCCTTCCTGGTGAGAAGGAAACGCTTCTCCTCTTCGCTATTGGCCCAGAGAAGACACTTGGTTCACATTAAAATAGGAGAAAATAATTCTGCTTATCTGTCTATGAAAAATAGGTCAGTGTCATGCCTAGATGATTAGAAAGGTAATTTTAAGAGGCTTCTGGTAAACTCATGTCGCATCCCAAGGTTGGAGTGACTCAGCCAGTTTTCTTTGTCAGAATTGAGGTGAAACACCACCAGGGGAGTTCAAACAACAGTCAACATTTATTCAACCAAGCTAACCTTGCCCAAGTAAAAGTGAACCTACCAATGGGAACCTTGCATGGTGTCATTAAGCCGCCATTTGAAAAGAGAAGGGAAGTGTAGAAAAAGAAGCAGAAAAAGGAACATGAAACTCTGTCAGTGAACTGTACAACACATGCCAACCATACGTAAGCCTTACTTAGTTGGGGATCAATTCAAAGAAGAAATAAGGAGAGCCCTCCCGTTGAGTCAGGAGGTTCGGGGCAGCCCCCCTTGCTTTCTAGACTCCTCCTCAAAGAGAAGCCCAGGGGTGGCTGGATCCACTCCTGGTCCCAGACTTGGTCAACGGTTGATGTTTAAAAGGATGAGGTGTAGGGAGTGGGGCGGGGAGAGAGAGGGAAGGAGAGAGGAAGAAAGAGAGAAGAAAAGGATTTCACCAGCCCTGGGTCCGGCACAGGTCCAGCGAGTCTAGAGATCCAGTTCTGGAGGGCGTGCGCCGAGAACTCGTTCTCTCTTCTTTTACACCTAAAGGGTCTGCCACTGTGGGTGGGGGTTTGCCACCACTGAGCCAGCGCAGTGTGAACTCGGGACTGTTCCAGAAAATGAGTCGGTGGTCTCGACGTGTGCAGTTCACGTTCCCGGGATTCTCTGGAAATGGGTCGTTGGACTTGGGGGGTCATTGGGGAGTTGCTTCTCTCTCCCTGCAGGCATGACCGCTGTCTGGCCTTTCCAACAGGTTGCAGATGTTGTGCTGCTTCTCCTGGTCACTTAAGATAAGCAATTGTGACTTTGGAGAAGCACGGTCCCACCCTCTGTGGGGCCCTCTCCTCCAGCCACGTTTTTGTGTTCACACAACTCCAGCACTTTTACGGAGACCATCTTCTCCACCAAAGTTCTCAAACAAACGTTTGAGGCATTGGCTATAATCTGCCAGACCGTCACAACTCAGATTTCTTCTTCCCAGCAATATCCCAAGTTTGCTCTTCTCTGTTGTAGTAGGACAAAATATCACTTTAACCATCCAGTACAATTTTAAGTGCAGATAATAAATATTTCATGCAAAATATTTTGGCCTATTATCCCATGTAAATACAAGGTTTTAAACCAATAAATCATTCTGAAGTACCTCTACAAGGGTTATGAATTTCCATTAGTGATTTCTATTATGCAGAAATTTAGTCGATTACTATCTCATTCCAATAGTGGGGGAAGTTCAGGTATGTTCAGAGAGATGCATCTACCAGATCATCAGACTCTTGAAGACTGAAACATGAATGTTCTCACCAGACCCTTCATACGGAATGAAAAAAGCCACATAAGCACTAATTCTTACTATTTTCATTCCGCGTTCTTGAGAATGTTAAAGATGCACAAGTGGGTTTCACTTCTTCATAAATTAATTTGCCGGATGAATGGGGAGAGCTTAGTTTTAAGTAAGTACAAACTCACAGGAGGTTTTGATCTTACAGGTCCATTTCTTGGCCGCTGATCAAAAGGCTACTGCCCATGAATTGTAATGGGAGTTGCTTTCACACACTGTAAGCATGAAGAGCTTAATATGAGGGCACGGGGGGGGGGGGGGGGGAGATATCCAAAGTTTTTCTTTCATCCTTAACTTTTGAAGGTTAAGGAAAGCCGTATTACTGATAGTAACTAACAGGCCTCAATTCTTAATGGCAAAGTTACCAAAAAAAACCACAAGAGCCATACAGAAAATCAGTCCCAGCTCAAGAGTAAGGCATGGGACTTTCCCTGGCTCGGTTTATGGTCACCGCAAGACTTTCATCACGCACATTCAGGCGTTTCAGCCCTGCGGGACCTGTGCTGCTGTGACCAACCTCCTCCCCTCCTGCTCCCTTTACTGACTACTCTAACAAACCAAAAGGCTTGAGGCAGAGTTTGCTGGAGTTACGCTGTTCATCCTCCTCTCTGGGGTCAAGCGCATCTACTACCAGCCCATTTAAAGACCCCAAAGCAAGAGCAGCAGAAGACAGCTCGTGCTTTCACAGTCCCCTTTGAATTTTTCCTAGCTCTTTTATTTTTCTGCCTTGCTTTCTAGCAGAAACGCATTAATGTTTTGCAACCTGCTCGGGGAAGCAGCTGCCCAATTCAGTATCTCCTCCACCCTATTAGCTCTGGAATGCGCTCTGTCTTATCATTTATTTTGATAACAGTAACTCCAACATGGGTTTATTTGCATTTTAGTAAGTCTTTTCTGTTCGTTCTGTTCTGCTCAGGGTTGCTTGTTTTGTTTTGGTTTTTTTTTTTAATTTTGATAACCGCTGAATTTCTAGCCACACTGAGTTAAAGACAAATTAAGGTACAAACCATCCGTTTTCATTCCTCAGCTCGTGGGCTCAGAAGCCGAGTGCCGAACTTCCCATGAAAATCCAAGCGAAATGCAAAAGGAAATTTAACACGTTTTGCCTCACAGCCGGGGTGCCCGAAGGGCACGTGTGCAAGCCCTTAACGTGGGGGGGTCAGTCGGCGAGCTGAAACTTAACCCACCTCATTTTTCCAAATCCCACGCTTCTGACTTGGGACCGAGCAGCGCAGCGGGAGGCGGTCGCGACCCGGGGGCGGGGAAGGGGCCGGACGAGGGCAGAGCCCGGGCCGGACCCGGAGGG
>JANZLQ010000025.1:5685796-5695806 GCA_026212715.1 Elanus axillaris | reverse complement strand
GGTGTCTGTGTGTAAGCACGACCCGCCTCGCTAATTTCTTATTTCTTACTATTTATTTTTTTTTTTATTTTAGTAGGGTTGGGGTTACTGTTTGTCCTGCCCGTTTAACGTGTGCGGGGTACACGCGTGCTGGTGGCTGTGCCCCCCCCACCCCCTCCCAAGCCAAATTCTCAAATTCTCCCAAATTCTCTTCGCGGGTCGTACCCCTCGGTAGGTTTTTGCAGCCTGAAAGCTGTAACAGGAGGTGCTGAGCGGATGCTTCGTGTTAGTGGTTGTGGTTGTCATCGTCACGTACGTGAACATGTCTCTGTCCGTGGCTTCTGCTTCGGACCTTCCGGGCAGCGTCTCGTAAAGAAAATCCTCCAATAGTTTAATCTGTAGGAGCGCAGCACCGTCACGAGTGGAAGCGGCATCTCCATTTTTGGCACGATGTATCTTGTTTGCCAGAAAGCTTGGCTTAACTGAGAGGTGACGGCTGGTTCTCAAGCGCTCGGGGTGTGGACATCTGAATTTAGCATCGTCTGCCTTGGGGAGAAGCACACAGGGAACACAGTACAGCTGCCTGCGTGCCTGATGGGTAGGTGTGAAGTGTGGAGTTTGGGAAAGAAAAAAAAAAAGAGCAATCTGCTACAGCAGAGAAATTGTGTGTGACTCCTTTTCACCCGTGGATGTGGAGAAATTAAGTCAGAGCTGTGGAAAGAAACCACCTCTGGAGTCAGTGACAGTACTGGGCATGGGGTGACTGGAAGACGCAACGCTAACGGATAAATGAGAAAACGGAGCTGGGCTGCAGTTGAGGGAAGTTGTGCAGAGGAACTTCACAAGGGCACAGGAAAGCATGTGTTGCCACCTGAGACTCGCCAGGAGGGTGAGCGAGGTGGAGGGGGTCATATTTGGAAGGTTATAGCTGGTAAGAAGAAAAAAAGCCTAACACCGCAGTGCCTGAAACCTCTGTATCAGCGAGGTGCAAAACCTCTTGCTGAAACAGGAGGAAATATTCATAGTTTGCTTTGTGGCTTTTTATTTTTTTTTTTTTTTAAAGCTACAGACTTTCTGCAAACTACTTTATAGCCTAAGAATGCTTGTTGTGGCAAAGGCGTTGCCTCAAAGACTCTCTTAATGTGAGCATCACCACTTGTCTCTCTGGGACCCAGGGCTGGGAATAGGGAGCATGTAGCTCAGGAGGGATCTGTTGCTCAGGGGTGTCATGGCAATAGAGCTCAGCACCTTTACTCGCACCCTTGGGTGCCCAGGAAGCGTGGACGCAGGCTTGACCTGTTAAGCCGGAGATAAGTGTGTGTAGACCAGCCTGGGTAGCTCTTGGCTCCCAACATGGATCTCTGTCCTACCATGAGGGAATTTCAAGTGTGGTGTTAGTGATCCTCGTGTCCTCTATGGAGGAATAAAGTAGCAATATTTAGGGCTATTTTAGACTGTTAGGCCTCAATGAATGGTGCAAAAAGAAAGGTGTCTTGAGGCAGGCAGCACTAGAGGGCAGGAACAACCCTCACAAGGAAGAAGGCTTTAATGTGTTGGAGATGTGAAAGGTCCACTAAATAATGGAAGTAAATTGAGCACAAGTGTTGTGCTGGAGCGCAATTCTGATGCTAAAATTGAAGGCACAACCAGTGCCTGGCTCTTGGCTTTGGAAACCCACTCAAGGGGAGGAATAAGCCTTTGCTTGCTTCCGAGTAGTCCGTGGGTGTGGGGTCCTATCGCCCAAGTGCTACTCGGGAATGGTGACAATGATGTAGTTAGATTTAGTGCACCTCTTGGAGCAAGGGAAGCTAAAAGGTCCTTTGAAACTATGATCAAGCTTACACAGTTTTAAAATAAGTTTTTTAAATAACCCCTTTTTAAAATAAGTTGCCTCAAAATGACGGGTGAGGAGTTAAATGGTCTGCAGTAAACCTGTGGGTATTTTGTAGATTGCCTGTTAGGTGGCATGTGTTTGCCTCCGTCAGAGACGTGAGCAAGGGCAAGAGGAAGCAGAAAGAGTGCAACAGCTTGGTATAAGAGGCTACTAAAACAAAAATTGGGAAACTCCCAGAAAGTTGAAGCTGTGCCCGAAGGAAGGAGATAAAGGTTCCTAAAAGCTGGTGAGTAATAAGTCTAGCCAAAGGAAAGCTTTAGGAATAACTTCCAAAAGCAAACCCAAGTCCTCTTCAGACACATTAGGACCAGGGAGCTTCCAGGGGAGCCCTTACAGACAGGAATGGGTCCAGGGTCAGGAATGTGATGGGAGTGATGTTCTGTGGGAGTTCCTCTTACTGGGTGGGGGTGCTTGGGGAAGACGTCAGAGAGATTCCGGGCTGTAATTTGTCTCTGACTCTGAATCCCTCACAGCCTTGAATTGACCTCCCGCTGAAAAGGCGGTGAAACAGCGACAGTACGTGCTGATTAACAACTTTCCAGGGTCATGCAACAGTTACTTCGGAACTATAAATGCGTTGTGATTAGGGAAAACCTCCTGCTCACCACCCACCTCAATGCCGGAGGGCTGGAATGTGGTGAATTTGAGGCTGGGTTTGTTGTTCTATGTTATTCTGGGGGATGTAGAGAGTGGCATGCCTGGTGCCTCTGGAATAGGCAGAGGAGAAGATTCTTTAAAAATAAAAAGTTGATGTAGGCATGGAGATGTGGTACTGGAGAAGAGAGAATGGCTACTGCAAGGGAAGTTGGGCTTGATGGAGCTGTTAATTTGAAGTCTTTAAAAGCCTGAATCTTAGAGAGAGCAAGGGCTGGGTGGTGTTGGCTCACTTGGTCGATGTCTGCTGGAGATCTCGGGGCTCTTGGGGAAACGAAGCAGTCCTGGAGCAAGACCCTGGCAGGGATGAAATTGCTGACTGAGTGGAGGCAGAGCTGAGCCAAGGTGGAACTCTCTTGTGGGGGAGAGAACTGCGTGGTGGTCAGGACAGTCCCACCTCACCTGGAAGAGCCAGCGAGGTAGCGCTTGGGTGCTTGAGCAGCACCCATTGCTCAGAGCAACAACGACAGGCGCACGCTGGCGTAGCAGGCTACGTGACGGGGCAGAGCGTGATGCTCACCGAAGGTAGGCACGGAGTAATGCCTGTGGGAGGCAGGAGCAGGAGGCAGCCTGGAGTTACGAGCTAGTTGGTTCTGCTGCAACAGAGCAATGAGGTCTTGGGAGAAAAGGGTCTGGAATGGCTGGGCAACACTAGAGGAAAACCGGCTTCAGAAGCAAAGGAGCTAGGGAAGAGGAAAGATGATGCCACTGCACAAATCTGTGGTGTGCTGGTGTCCTGCGGTGCTGTGGGCTGCTCTGGTCTTCGGCCTACCTTCAGAGGAACGGAGTGGAGCTTAGTAATGTTTGGGAAGGGAAGAGAAGGGTTTCTCCTACCAGGAACTGTGGGTGAATTGGGATTGTTCAGCCTGGAAACAGATGAGGGAAGTGTGCTAGAGGTCTGTAGGATCATGGCTGGCCCGGCAGTAGGTAGGGCCTGACCGTGCTGAAAGAGTCAGTGAGCAAGACCTGAGGGGTGTTAGATCTGAAAAGAGGGAAGCTTCAGAGCAGCAAGCTGCATTTTTCCCCTAGTCCACCATGGAGAGAACTTTCACTTTATTTAATCCTACTGTTTTTTAGTGATGCCTAGCAGTTCCCTGGCATTACATATTATCACTGTTCTGTGATCCCACAAGTCTCTTGCCTCCTTGTGATCATCTTTTTCACAGGACGACTGCTTTCCTGAGGAGAAAACGTGCCACATAACCCTTGCCCCCACCACCCAGAGTTAAGTTTCCTCTTTGGAAAGGAACCATGTTAGCTGTGTCGGCTCTCCCTAATGTTAACCAACCAGTTTGTTTCCGAGGAGATCATTAACTGAGCCTTCTGCTTTGTTTGGACTTGTAAGATTAGGTACACAGTTGTAGCACGGCTTGGAGTTTATTCACAGTTGGAATAGGCTGGCCTTAAAGGTCTGCTGGGGGATCGGCTCTGGGTTTGAGTTCTGACAGCCCGTTGCTGTGCCCCGCTCCATTTGCAGCGCGGCCCCGGAGCCCTCGGCTCCCACACTGAGGCCTGTCAGACCCCGATACAGCAGGCAGCTGGGTGTGCTCAGGCCTGCGGCTTTGCGATCCGTGAGCGCTAGCAAAACAAGCGGAGGCTGTAGGTTTCTTCTCCTAATGCTGCAAATCTGGATGCCTACATAAGCTGAAGACTGAGCCAGGAAAGTGAGTCTCAGAGTATTATTAAATACTGGGTGACTTAACCGTAGGCTAGAAGCAGTGCGAGAGTTTTCCATCACTAAGCCCTCCTGGCTTTTGACCTGAAGTGAGAGGAGATTGCAAAGGCTTTTTTTTTTTTTTTCAAGTGAGGCTGTAGCAGTGAGCACAGGTGGACCAGCAACCCTTCTCTCTGCCAGTCCCTTCTCCTGCACCTCTCCCTTCCCCTGGGGTGCTGCTTTGGCTCAGTAAATTGAAATAATAACGCTGTTGTGACACACTGTGTACTACCAAGGTTCTCCAGCATAACTTAAAATCATTTTGTCAGCATCGCCCTAACAAGGAAAGCTGCAGGTATGTGCAGGCTTTGTTCTCGCTGCATGCTTTGTGAGTAAGCCTGCACCTACGCACCCCTGACACCAACAAAGTGCCTTTTGCATAGGTCTGGAAACCTCCGTTTGGGTTTGGCTCTCTGCATTGTGTATCCTTCTTTTCCCAGCTAAAACCCTGCAGCTCCTCTTTGAGGCAGCTTTGGGAGTCAGGTGCCCGCCGTACAAGAAATGCTGGTTTTTCTGGCATGGCTGGCCTCTTGCTTTTCTTCACTGATACCTGAGCCCTTTAGCTGGGATGCTTTCTGCTGAGAAGCTACAAGGGATACACCTTCCCTTAAACCTTTGCTTAGGTCCATCTTCTTTGTCCTGTGTGAATCTTCAAAGCATTCTCTGGCTTTTGGTTGGTGGTTTTTTGTTTGGTTGGTTTGGAAGAGCAAGCCTAGGAGGCTGGAGAAGACAACCGTGGGCAGCAAAGCTGTGCCTGCCTTTTGATGCAAATGTTCCCATAGTGGGGAGAAAGGGCTCTTGGGCTCCCCATGGGGAGAGCGTGGGGCTGGGGGAGCTGGGCTTGGTGTGGAAGGAAGGAGTGTACCCATGGGTGCTTTCTGTGGGAATGCCTTCTCTATTATCACTGAAAATTGACATTAGTAAACACTTTCCAGTTTCTTGGAGGTGAATCAAGAATGTTGTTCCCTTCTAGAAAGAAATTCTTATCGGAGATAAGGCTTTGGTTTTTTCGTTTTTTTTCTTTTCATGCATGCTTCGCCTAACCAAAGCTCCAGACTTCCTAAGCTTACTGCTCACTCTGGAGATTAAATTTTTAATGTCTGCTTCAATGTGTGGTATTTCTGTCCTCATCTCACTTTTGTAGAGCTTTTCTTGATAGTTAAATGGTCTTCAAAGGAGAGAAGGAAGAGCTGAGAAGCATACTCTCCAGCTTTGTAGTTTGTCCTGGTTTCTCTTTTTTTTTTTTTTTTTGCATGCAAGATGACTCCAGGTTTGGTGGTGTATTTTTTTTTTTTTTTTAAAGTGGGGAGGATTCAGTCTGTTCAAAGCCAACTGTTAGTGTTTGCCGTACCAGAGTGCAACTCCCTCTTGCAACACTTCTCTGATGCCTTCTGCCAGATGTTTCACCCAGAACCTGATTTATACACACAATGACTTGCTGCAAACACTGGCACCGACGTTAAGAGGAACCTGAGGCACGCAGGCAGAGATGATAATAAAATAAAACTAAATATTAACTATAACTTGATTGCATTGTTCCAGACCAGCACACAGCAGTGTTGCTATTTCAGCAGCCTGTGTTTTCCCCTTCTTGTCAGTGCAGTAACTTCACTGGCTTGGTTTTATCCTGTTTTGCAGGAAAGAGCACTCTTTCTAAACTTTGTACTGTGGTACACTGAACTCTCACCAGTCAGTTTAACGTGTGAAAACTTTTAGTTGGCCTTACGAGGCACTTTTTCTTGTGATACACTAGTCCTTCAGTGTGAAGGTTTAAGATCACTAAGCCTCGCAATGTCATTGCAGTTGCCCGGAATAAAACAATGGGTGGAGGGGTCTGTGGAAATACTGACACTTGGCACTCTGGTAAACCTTGGGTATTTTCAGTAAAGAACAAGAACGGCATTGTTCTTGTGTGGCACTGTAGTTTAACACGTAAACGCATCTGTCAATGAGATGCTTCATGTCAGGAACTAAGTTTGTTCTTGTTTTGGTATCCCCATCCTTTTATGCCGGTTCTTTGTCACGACCTCTTTAAATAACAGCTATATCCTGTGTTTACTTCTGATGCTACTAATGCAAGGGTGAATGTATTAATTGGCATTATTTAACAAGACTTACTTGTCCTTACAGCTCGCAGGGACAGCAGTTCTTGCAATTGGACTATGGCTTCGGTTTGATTCGCAGACCAAAAGCATCTTTGAACTGGAATCCAACAACACAACGTTTTACACAGGTAAGCAAGGAGATGGCTCAGGGTGATAGATCACACTTTTGCATCCTGACTTCCAGACTGCTTAGAAACCAGCCTTGGTGGGGCAGAGAGCAGCTTCCCCTGGCTGGTGCAGGCGGCCAGCCTCCGTTTTGAGCTCTCAAGCAGACAGCAGCAGTGTCACGCTAGCTGTTACTTGGCTCTTTATGCATTATATATCACTTCACCTTTTTCCCCAGCTTAAACCCTACAGTTGCTCTTTGAGTGCTGTTGGTAAGCATTTTGTTTGTAAGCATACCAGGGACTCTCGGTAGACACAGAGGGTGTCTCTTCCTGATGCTTCTCACAATATGAGTCAGCAAAGTTTCAGTCTAAACTAAATGAGTAGTCACAGGTGACATCAATAACTATTTTCCTCCAAAGGGACCAACCTAAGCTAACCCAAAACCCCAAGTCTATTGCTTCATCTCTGAGAAGAAGCATATGGACTATTGTCCAACTCTTACAGCCCTGTGTATGCTCATTTGTACTGAACGTAATGGAAAGGATGCGCAAATATCTTGGTCTATATGAGCAACTATTACATGCAGCCTGGATCAACGTAGCTGTAGTTAGGCCAGGTGGAAGTTATTCCTTGATCTGTTCTGTTTTGCAAGATGACCAATTATGGGACAAACACATGTGTTTTCAGCTTGTTATTGTAATGTTGTAGGAGTTCCTAACTGAATAGGATTTTATCCTAACTGTCTGGTTTTGATCTCTACAGTCACTTTTAAGCTTGGGCAGAGGAACATGTGCTTCTTTGGTTGTTGTCGCTTGTAGGTGCTCGAACACTTTTTGAAACCCAGGAGCTGTGTTTGAAGACCTCTGGCAATTGGGAAGAAAGCAAATTCAAACATGCACCTTTCTTACATAGGTGTCTGTCATCTTTGATTTGGACAATCCTTATGCATACCTATTTCACATCCTGGTCGCATGTGGACTTGCCAGGTCCTGGATGGCATCACTCACTGGCCATCCACAGCATGGTTAGGTCGGTCTTCTCTTGCCAGGAAAAGTGGCTCCTGTGGTGAGCTACTTAACCTGTCACAACACCCAAACTGGTGTCTGAAGGGTCAGTAAAGATGGTGTGGGGCATGCCGAGTGGTGCGGCTTCTGCTGCAGCCTCATGGTACCAGGGTAGCCTGTGCCTACAGGGTTGGTATTTCACCCTTGATATGCTGGCAAGGTAGGAAACTAGGTTCTTGCAGCTGCCAGGAAGATTTCCAGATGCTTTTAACTGGACCTTGGAAAGGGAACAGAAGTCTAAACTTAGCCATTGGGCTGAATATTTAACAAGTCTTATTTTGGGTAGTCTAAAACAATTCTTTCACCTCCTAAAGCATAAAAGTTTTATGACGTGATACTTAATCTACTGGCTGCATTCAGCCAGTGAAACCTACTTGAAGTGTCTGTAGGTTAAACTGAGTTTTAAAGAAGTTTAACAGGAATTACTGTTTTAACATATTTTTCGGGGAGTGGTTACTGACTGCAGTTTCCAATAGGAGACTGAAAGAATCTGTCAATTCACACATAGTAACAAAGCAAGTTACTTCAAAAGCTTTCCATACTACTGAACCTAAACTGATACAAGAGGTTCTGATGGACTTCTGTTGTGGTTTTGTTTTTAAATGCAAAAAGTTTAAGCTGGGGTAAAAACTGGTGCCAGAATTTCCTGCTGATAAGAAATGTCAGGCTTAATCACATGTACTTAATCAAGCAGATGTTTATTTTGGCAGCTAATCTTACCGGTTTGCATCTAGAAAATATCATTTGCAAATGCTCACGTATGGCTTTCTTTAAATAGTATTGATTTGGCCTCTGAGGGCCAAAGAGACCCAATTTTTGTTGACGTTGATAGAAATGTCATACCAATTCTACATGCTTTGTGCTGATTCTTTGTCTCATGTTCCACCACCCCAGTAATACTTTCTTGCCATCCTTTGGGAGTTGCTTTACTTGCTACATCTTGCTCTCACCAGCTAGCAGCTGTAATGCTTAGGCTGGCAGTTCCCAAGCTTAGGAGGAGAGGATTGGGCATAAATGGAGTCTTTTAGTGCAGAAATCTCTGCTCTCTATGCTCCAGCCGACTTGCTACCTAAATTCTGGGCAGAATGGTCTACAGGCTCAGCCACTTGATGTGGTTTGAAGAAGTATCTGCTTTTGCAAAAGCAGAAAATGCAGAGTTTCTTGTAGTTAGAGAGGCTGTGGAGTTAGGCAGCTGAAGTGTAGACTTGTACCTCCGTGACTGATGGAATAATTCAGTGTTTCCCAATGGAAAAGCAGGGTAGGAAAGCATTTAAAGCCTTATGATGGATTATTATGATGCCTTTTAATACACATTCTCCTGGAGGTAGCATGCCTCAAGAATTCTCAGATGTTGATAAATCGCTAGTTCCAGCTGTCTCTAACTGCAACACACTCTTCCTCTGAAGAGAAGTTTAACTCTGGCTCTGAGCCAGTGTAAACATGTGTCTTACCGTTTGTCTGGGGTGGCTTTATCTTGCCCATTTTCTAAAACTTGTGAAACTGCAGTAGGGGACATGTTAATTGTTGTAAGATGAAATTCTTATTTATCCATGAATTTCCTCACAAGTCTTGGTGTGTTTGCTTTGAAAATTAAGCACAGCCCTTTATTTGCTTGGAACACCTCAGTAAAGAAACTTAAACCTTGGCAAAAGCTACAAATGCTATTTCTGGAGCAACTAATCTTAGACCTTGCTGCTGAGGTCTCAGCTAGCCTGTATAGATGTCTCCATTTTTCTCCTCCCTAGGAGTTTACATCCTTATTGGAGCTGGTGCACTTATGATGCTGGTTGGTTTCTTGGGATGCTGTGGTGCACTGCAGGAATCTCAATGTATGCTCGGTCTGGTAAGTGTTCAGAGTAGCGTTTAAATTTTTAGCAGCACAATGAGAAAGGAAGGAAAATATTGGTGTGCAGTTAAAGGGCTGCAGATGCTGACTGTTCTGGCTCCACGATGTTTAAAGTCATGGTCACCTACATAATGCTACCTAATGTTAGATGTAGCTTCCACTTCTGGCCCTGAATCCAAATATGCCTGTTGTATTTGAATATAGGATGACTTCAGGTGTTAGTGACATATTCAGACATTGAAGTATCAAGACTGGGAGCCTGTCTGCACACAGAACTAAAATGTTGATAAGAGTAATGCTGTTTATTAAACAGTTTGTCCTGAACTCTGAAGGCTGTGCAATCTTTAATCTTTGAGACGAGGACTGTGGTATTTGATCCTTGAAACAACAAGCCTCTACTGTTCATAATCACAGGATGAGCTCTTCTAGTTGACAACTGCTCTGCAAGCCAATTATTGGAGAGCAACCTCATTGTTTTCAGACTGGAGGGGCCAGTAGAGCTTACTGGGTTCATGCACATCTGTACACTTGTGGAACTACTCAGCCAAATAACCAGAAGACTTAGTTAATAAAAGACTACTACTATAGCTGGTGAAAGAACAATTCCCCTTCTGTGTCATGGCAGAAGTTAATTTTGTGTATTAGA
>JANZLQ010000025.1:5668870-5685696 GCA_026212715.1 Elanus axillaris | reverse complement strand
TGTATTTCTTGCAAAATGATGCTTCCAGCCCTTTGTTGTAATTCTGAACGTCCCTCTTTAAAGTGCCTTTAAATGGTAGTGGTGTTTTTAAACCTGGTAGTCAAATTCAAAGATGACACTTTTATTTCTATTTTATGGGATACGCAACAAAGTGACCATTTGCTCTACGGGAGTTGGAGGCAAGCTGGGTATTAAGTAATGACCCCTGAAGCAATAGGAGTGACAAACCAGAGAAAAGAATTGGTGTCAGCTGTTGTGATGTGTCCGAGTGACCTGGGCAGCTTCAAAGTTTGCGCTAACAGATAATTGGTTTTAATTAACACTGATCAAAAAGGAGGACTTCTGCTTGGAAAACACTGCCAGGCTTTCTGATGCTCCTGGGATGGGAGTGCTGACACAGTGCAGTGTGTCCTCTTTCCTAGTCTTACCAGTGTTTCAGACCTCCAACTGGAATCTGGTTGAGTGACCATTCCCACAAGGCTGGGTGCTGGGGACTGGGCAAGCCTGCAGTATGTGTGCATGAAGCTGTTTTGTGGTGCTGTGGTCTTAACTAATGATGTGGTCTTTCTTTTCTAGTTCTTCCTCTTCCTTTTCGTGATTTTTGCCCTTGAAATTGCTGCTGCTATCTGGGGATTTGCAAATAAAGAAAAGGTAGGTTGCTCTTAAAAGTTGGCAGGGTGGTGAGGCACTGGAGCAGGTTTCCCAGAGAGGCTGCGGATGCCCCATCCCTGGAAGTGCTCAAGGCCAGGCTGGATGGGGCTTTGAGCAACTTGGTCTGGTGGAAGGTGTCCCTGCCCATGGCATAGAGGTTGGACTAGATGACCTTTAAAGGTCCCTCCTGACCCAAACCATTCTGTGACTCCATGACTGTGCCCACAGAAAGTCAGCAGTCTACTGAAGTCTATAGCAGTACTAGTCAAATCCCAATTACCCAGGGAATTTGGGGGAGAGGAAGAAGAGGCATTCTAGCAAAACAATACAAGAAATGAATATTCAAAAATGAGACTGTAGCAGAGAAACCAGAATCCAAGATGCTGTTGCATGCTAGAGATACCCTCCTGGCTGAGCTGTGAAGCGAAGCAGACCATCGGTGAAGATTTACCACTTTGATATATGGGCTGGGTCAGCGATGGGCTGAATGTTTCTGCATCTAAACCATGACTGACCTGGGCTGTCCCCTCACAAGCAGTCAAGATTCTGTCTTATTTCAAAATAAGGTGCTTGGTGATCAGGGTGGCTTTTCTGCTTGTATTATACAAGCAGGGGAATATAGCAGCTTCTGGGGTACAGAAGTTAATAGAGAAAATTTTTGTGTAACCAGTGGGCAAAGACTTGGTTCTCTCACTCCTCCTAGAACCCCAGAACTTTGGAAGGGAAACAGTCTTACCTGTTTAGGTGTGGCATTTAAGGTGAGTGTACCAGTTAGGCTCACCTGTTCCGGGTTAGAAATGCTGTCCACCCTCTGTTTCCACCCTCTATTTCTACATGTCAAAGGGATGGGTATAGTAGGTTGCAGAATTTTTAATGCCTCACTCAAAGCAAGTTGTCCATAATTAATATTAAGGTAAGACAGTAATACACCACAACTCTTTGCTACCCTGTAGGTTATTGAAGAGTTGAAGGACTTCTACAAGGAAACCTATGCAAAGAGATCTCAACCAGCTGCCCGAGAGACCCTGAAAGCATTTCAGTTAGCTGTAAGTACATGTTTATAATTAAACCGGACAGTAATGCAGCTTGTTCACACTGTCCTCCATGCCATCCAGTCCCCTGTACAAGTCTAGTACCTTACAAAGTAGAAGAAACCAAAGGAGCATTAGCAACAAATTGCAGAGAAGATCTTTTTGTATAGTATTGTTGAATTCAGTATGCCTTTTTGTCCCTCTGAACCTCTGAAATACAGAAAACTAGTTCTTTTCCTAAACAAACTCAGAAGCAACCTGGGAAGCTCTAGACCCGTGGTATTGATCTAGAGGCACCATAGTCTGCACACCTGCACGTCTATGAGGAGTTCCTCTTTGTGTCTGTGCAAGCTGTCACCAAAATTAATGTGTGTATACTTAATGATATCTAGCTCCTCCTTTCAGAATCTTGTCCTTTAATGCAATAAGGACTTTTTAAAATTAGGTTTATAGCAGTTATATCGGCAGGGCTTCTAAGTAAGTTTGCATAAGGTCTGTAATAAAAGCCAGTGTCATCTATTTCTCCTTTTCGCCAGGTAGATACAGAGCAAAAATAAGGATTATTTAACCTGCCTCTTTTCCTGTTTTCTCTTGTAGCTAGACTGCTGTGGTCTTACAGGAGCTCTTGAGCAGCAGTTCATGGACACCTGTCCGAAGAAGACCAGTCTGGAGTCTCTTACTGTAGTGGTAAAGCATGACTTAATTTACCAACAGCTCTGCCCAATGAGTAGAATGACAAACATGTTTCTGACCCTTCTAGTCCACGGGAAATTCCCATGTCACACTTAGCAACCTATCTCTATGATCAGTCTGGCTGTGGAAAATCAACATACTGTTACTGTGGAAAGAACAAGCAGGGTCAGCAGGAAATCTAACTCACACAGGAAACGTGCGGTCTGCGTGTCACTAGACTCGCTGGAGTGGTGAACAGCATAAGGCCAAAACTTCACTGAAAAAACATGCTGCACGGGAGCTGTTGCCTCCCCTCTTGGTTTGGGAGAAGCAGAGCATGGGGTGGGAGCCAGTCTGAAGTTTTAGCAAGGAAAAGGAGAGGGGAATAATGCATTGGTGGCCTGTTGAGGTGCGTATGTCACTGTGAAGCCAGTTCTCTGAATTGGATTCTCCTGTTGAAGTAACTGCTGCAAAGGTGCCTGTATGCCACAGGTACAGGAGAGACAGCTTGTATAGTTTGGAACTACCCCTCTTCCTCTTTCTTACAACTGTCTTGTGCTCTTGCTTCATGGTCCAAGACCTCACGTATGAGTCTTCGCATAGTAAATAAGGTTCTTGCAATGCAGGAATTCAGTTAATGACTTCAGTTTTTCCACATGACTACGGATGATTTTGTGTCTGCAAATATCTGACCATATGAGATGTTTTGATCTTTATTTGGACTGTGTTTTTAGTCCCATCCATACAATCTGCTATGAGTTAGACTATATGGGAGTAGCTGAGACTATATGGGAGTCACTGAGACAGCATGCAGGTTTTATTGTTTGCTTTTGTTCCGAGTGTGGTTTAGTTTCATCTGTCGACTTCATGTGTGATGTGTTTATGGCCTAGTCCCAACTGTAGAAAAAGAGTAGGTAGACTCTGAGATTAGAGGGATGTAATGGTGTGGCTGGTCTGGGTGCCTATAAGCAATTCTGTATTGATATTCCAATTTAACTGGTTAATTCTTGCCAGTATATCCCTTTAATCCTTGATTCAGTCTCTCCTTCTGGACTGGAGAAGGAACAACTAAAGAAGAAAGCAGTTTTCAGCAGCTCATTGTAGTCTGCTGCTGGAATAAGTAGGAGAGGAGATGAGATGAGACTTTGACCAGCCACCAGGCTTCTAAAGATTGGTCCTTCTGTGAAAGTTCCTTGTTCTTTTTCTTGGCTACCATGTGTCCTTGCTGGGGAAAGGACTGTACTTAAATTTTTCCTTAGTTGCAGTGGTAATTTATTGTCCTGGGAACTTCAGACTGGCACCTCTATGCATCTACCTGTAGACTAGCATGTATGCATGCAGCTCAAGGAATCCTGTCATTCCCATGCACCGTGTGTTCATAAGGTGTCTGCAAAATTACGATAGCAATTGGAAATATCAAGAGCAGTTTCAAATCTATTTTGAGAAGGACTGAGCAGTACAGCAGCTTAAATGCTGACAGCCCTTAGTAACAAGTCTGGTACAACTGCTGTTGGTCCTAATCTACCTGATCAACTGCTGTAGCCAAGGTGCAGTTAGGAGGTTTAGATACTTGAAGAGTAGATGTAAACTTCACTGACTTTGGAGCTAACATACCTGGCTGTATTTAAAGATGTGTAAAAAAAAAAAAAAAAAAAAAACCAGTTCAAAGCAGCTTTCAAAGGATAAGTCTTCATCTCTGGTGCAAGCAGACTTGGTCAGAGGTGTAGCATCCGTCAGCAGACTTGAGCTCAGACAAGCAAGCAGAAACAAACCTCTTGTATGTACGAAACACTAATGACCAGTCTGTTTCTTTTCAGTCGTGCCCTACTGCCATTGATGATGTCTTCAATTCAAAATTGAATGTGATTGGAGCAGTTGGCCTTGGCATTGCTGTAATAATGGTGAGCTTCAATATTACTTAGAGGGTAGCTGTATGGCTGAAGGATACTTACAGCAGAAGTCTGTTGAACCGTGGCTGGCATGAGAGTCTGGGAGCCCATTCCACTCATGCCGAGTAGCGGCAGGACCAGGGTGTGTGCTGCAGGGCCCCGAGGCAGCGCAGAGCGTGGAGTGTCCTGGACCTCCCTGCTTCTGCGTGGGATTGGGATCTGCCTCCTTGTAGTTTCAGCAGTGGTGAAGTTGTATCAGTACTGCATGGGTATATAGGGCAAAGACATATTGGTCATGCTGCCAGCACGCTTATTAATCCTAATGTCTCTTGGGGAGCCTTGCTTTTGTTTCCTTTGTAACAATTAAAGACTCTGCTTGAGAACTGAAGTAACAGTGCTAGTAAGAAAATTTGCACTTTTTTGTTTGGCTTCTCTGGAGGAAAGTATGACACGGAGGCAAATATGCTGGGATGATCAATGATTTTGTAGGAGATACGGCAGTGGTTTATAGCTGATCTATTTTTGTATTTTAAGTATGGAGGGTGAAGGGGATTCATGAGAATGGACTGAAATTTGGAGGTGGAAGGGAGGGGCAGGGACATGAACTGCAGAATGAAGTGTTAATATGGCATCTGGGCTGGGAAGAGCAGCTACCCTTTTCCCCATGTTGATAAAAGAATGTGCTTTGGTCCCCTGATTTGTAATGCATTTGTTTTCTTTACAGATTTTCGGCATGATATTCAGTATGGTTCTCTGCTGTGCTATCCGCAGAAACAGAGAAATGGTCTAAGAGCTAAAAACCCAAGACTGCTGCACTATAAAATCTTTGTCATTAACTTTAGCGTTCTGAAAGCATTTCTAAAAAGTTATATATTTGTTACCTTTTTAATGCTTTATTTGGTACTGATGTAGGTTTGCTTTTTGTTATAGGTTAAAATGATAAAGGTATATCTGACTCAAGACAAATATTGTACATATAATATCTGACTTTCTTGAACTTACATAATTTGGATGTAATTTATGTTGGAGACAATTTGATACTTAATAAAGAGTAAGGTGTATTGTATGTTTGTGGGGGAGAGGAGATTTTACTATGCTATTAATCATACCGTTTGATGCATAGCATGGAGTTGAACTTGCTTAACATGTAAAGGGTTAAATCACTGGGGCTTTAGTATAAAGCAGGAAATAAACTCCTGTGCCAATGCCATATCTGAAAGGAATTCCAAGGAATAGAAAAGATGACTGTCAGAGCACATTAGGGAGGTTGTTCCCATTCTTCCTTTCCTCATTGTGTGTGAACAAAAGCAGTTCTTAATTATATTCCTAAAATGTTACTGTCATCTTCATACAGGGTGGCAAAGGATGACTGTCAGGCTGGTGATACGCAGGCAGTGGTACTTCGATGCAAATGGGCTGGGCTCTACGCTGGAGCCAGCTGGGCTTTCTTCTATCAGCCCGTCTGCTGACATAACTCTGTCCCCTGGCATCTGACACAGCCTTGGTCCCTTGACAAGGCAGATTCCCATGGTGTATGCTCCGGACTTTTCTCGTTGGCTGGCTTTGTGCTTTGTTTCTCTAAAGCCACTGAAGTACAATCTCAAGGGCTTACAGCATGTGTGCCAAATCTCAGGTTTCCAAGTGGAAAGAACAAAAGTTGCACGGGAGGTCACGGTACAGCTCTGCAGTTCCGGCTTGCAGCAGCAGCTAGAGCTGTGGCTGTCCTGTTTCAGTTTAAAAATTGGATATGGCAGGGAGCAGAGACATTAGTGTGGAACCCTTTGCCTAAAGAATTACCAATTTGTCCTGTCCTCCTACTCCGAATGGCTTTTTAAGTGTTGTTTTTTCTCTTAAAATACCTTCTGGTGGGGGGCTGCCTATGGGCTTGCGTCCTTACCAGCAAGTTGGTGTTCTCTACCTGTATCTGCTGTTTCCCTGCTCTTGTGTCTCAGTTGTGTTCCTAGGAGCTTCTGGTCTTTGTCCTCTAGGTGCTACAAATGTCTCTTAGGAGTCCTTGCTTGTTCCCACCTTTCTCTGGAAAGGAGGTTGGTACTTATTATGAGAAATACCAGAATTGTTGAGGGTCAGTCTCTGGCTGTACTTCTGGACTAATGCACGAATGTATTGCCCACCTTTGTGTTACACCGTGTCACTTGTTTAAGGGATTATGCGAACCATACAGCTCTCCTCTGTAACGTGTTGCACTATTCTCTGTTAATGGGGCCTTTGTTTAAAAAAAAAAAGTCTGAATTTCAAAAAAGTGAAATGGTCATCATGTTTTTGTGTGTCTTGCAGAGACTGGAATGACTCCAGAAAGGAGTTGATCTAATTTTCCTCCTTGGATATATGAGAGGGCCTTGAGGGAAAAATCTGACCTCATATGGGAATTTGAGACCTACCATGTCCCTGAGCTCTCACAGAACTGAGAAGTAGTGGTTTTGTCAGCTGTGGAATTCTGGGCATGGGACTGAACCTGGCACCTGAAGGAGCTGGGCTGAATTGCTGTCCACCGTAAAGAAAGTTTACTGCTGACTTCAACTGCCCTTGGTTTTATTGCTCCATGTGGGTGCATGTGTTCAGGCTGCCAACATCCAGCGTGGCTGTAGTCCAACGCCGGCGGTGTTTGTCAACGTCCAGGAAAACGCAGTGGGTTGTAGGTAGGGTGATGAGAACTAAGCTGCAGGCTCAGCACCTCGGCTCATGAGATGGGTTTGGGTGATGGTGATGGAGGAAGCTCTCAAACTGGCATCCAGGTCAAGTGAATATCCAGAAGACTTAAGTTCATAGCTTCCACTGTTGCCACCTTCGACAGAAGCTGGATGGGGGCTTCCTGTGAGCTGGTCTTCACCTCGCGACGCTGCTGCCTTAACCACATTATTTAATGTAACACTTTGTGCCTCTGCCTGTCCCCTTCCCCCCATATTTTAAGTCCTACAGCTGAATCTTTGGCCCTTCTCTTTGAACATCCTATGTGTGTAGGCTGGTGTTTCCTGAGTAACCAACAGATGGATAAGTCATCTTTTATCAGAGAAGAGCTACTGTTTATCACTTGAGTATTACTTTCCTTTTGGCAAGAACATGAACTACAGATGCAAAACCTGGTTGCACTCATCCTAAGATCTGCAAGCTAGCCTGGAATGAATACCTCTCAGTAGTAAGTACTGATGAGTTATACGATGAGATGTTTTACTCTACAGGTAGCGGTTGGGACCGAATTTCCTGAAGAATTTGGTTCTAAGCCACAGTAGCCCTAAAAGTCTGTGTTTGTAGTGCAGACTGTCGAAGCAGGGACTGACTTCCCATTTTCAAGCAAGGTCAGGATTGTCTTGAGGAAGCTGGAGCAGAACGTGACTTGTGAAGCAATATGTAGACGCTCAGGCGTGCAAAAGGGATAATAGATATTTCTGGGAAGCAGGAGTGGGGAAATTGCAATACTGAAGAGGAAACACTGTGTTTGGGACAATGGCAGAGTGCAATTTTAATATTTTTTTTTTTTCCCAGTGCATGTATTGTGGCAGAAGTGACTAACAGTGCTGTAATGCTTGTGAAGGGAGGGAGAGTGAAATGAGTCAGGACACAGCCAGGATCCCTGTTAGGAAGAGATCTGTCCTGGTTTGGTGGGTCAGCAGAGAAGAAAGTACTGAAGCTTGGAAAAAATTAGGAGGAGGAAAAAATTATCCAGAGGTGGGATGTAATGTCTCTTGGGAGGAATAGATAAGATGAAGGAGAACATAGAAAAGTAAAATATTTCTTTGTCTTTACGCCATCCTAGCTTCCCCATTAGTAAACAGAAAGGTGTAACTACATTAAGACCTTAAAGCCTGCCTGGAATGTGAGAAACCGCTGCAGAAAGGAAAAGGGCTTAAGCAGCTTTATTTTCACACACAAGCAGAGTTCTTCATTAAACACATGTGCTGCCAATCCTTTGCGCACACTTTGCTTAAGGTAGGGTAGCTGTGTTTTGTGGCCAAGTGTGACACTATATATTGTACATCTATGGGAATTACCTGTGGATAGCAAAGAGCTGTGGGATCAGAGCAGTCCTGGTCTAGACACTTGACTGGGATAGAAAAGATAACAGGGTAATGGCACCAAGTCCTATGTTAGGCATTAACATAATACACTCCCTGTGGTGGTGTTAAATCGATAATGTTACGCAGAAGTTGTATTGACTGATGAAAGGCATGGGGCAAAGTGGCAGGGCAAAGGTTGCTGCTGGGTTTTGGCTTGGGTAGATGGGGAAATTCTGGTGCGTTGTGCACCACGCTGCTCCGAGGCTGCTGCTCCAAGGAAACCAAGGGAAGATAAAGCCAAACTGCTAAAGGATATGGCTATTTATATGTTCTAAGCTAGCCAAGGACAGTAGGGAAAAATAAGAGTGCATGCTCTAGAATATGGGAATTTGCACCAGGAAACAGCGTATCTGCTGCTGTAAGCTTAAGAAAATTAATGTTTGACTAAGGGGCAGGGACTTTAAAGTGATCTGGTGATCTACGAGGTAATTATGCCAGAAGAAGGATTTGCAGACTTACTTTAGAAAATCAGAGCTAGCTGGCCTGGGGAACGGAGGGAGTTTCAAGGTAGCTGTGTGGTCAGCAGTGTTGGAAGAAGGTGCACCAAGGCAGGGAGAGCCTTGTTTTCCACGGGGACAGGGTTTATTGCTGGAGAACAGCTTCCTTCTTTACAGTGCAGCTGGAAAAGTTGTCTGTGGTACAGCACGTTGTCATATTACAGGAATCCTACCACACCAGCACCATAATTGAGTACAAGGAAAAAATGACAGCAGGTCCATGAAACCTGGAAAGGGTGTGGGACGTGGGAAGAAGCTGGCAACGGTGGCAAGAAAGGTGTGAGCCTAGCATGTTGGGGGGGGGGGGGGTGTGAATAAATCCAACCCTCTCAGCCACTTCAAAAAATTTAAATCCATTGTACCACAGTCTGACTGTTTCAGTAATTAATAGGCTTACTCATAAAGGGTGTGGAGAAGATGTATTTGCAGAAGGGGAGGGTGTAGATACCTGCAGGGTGACTTTGGAAAGAGCTCCGAAAGGAATGGCTCCGGCAGGCAGGAAAGCCTGGATTTAGTTTGACAGGCTATCCCAATCAGGACTATCCTTCACCCTCTCCACCCCTCAGGAAAAAAGAATATGAAGCGCTTGCAGACAGTATCACCACTATTTTTGTTTTTCAGCAGAATTTGTAAGTCCAAGCAAACTTTGCATAAGCTGGGCGCAGAGCAATTGTTCTGAAGGAGAGGGGGGGGTAAAAAAAGGCAGGGGGAGGAAGCAGTGGGGACTAAAATCCCGGTGATAAATGTGAGTCAGCCGCAGTTCCCATGGGGAGATGTGCTGTGAAGTTCAAGCTGAGCCCTGCCCTGTTTTCTTACAAGCTCTAAAGGCAGGTGCTTGCAAGCCTTTGCAGAGAGAGTTGCCTTGCAAGCCTCCAGCTGTAGCCAATGACCCAAGCAACGCAGGGGCTTTCTCTAAGTACTACAGCACGGATTTTTTTCCAACTTGTTTGCTTTTTTTTTTTAATTTTTTTTTTTTTTTTTTCCCCTCAACTGCCAGCCCACTGCTGGCAGGAGGCTGCTGACGTGAAGGCAGGCGGAGGTCTGCGCAGCCTGGGAGGACATGGGTGGGCTGCACAGCCCTGGAAGCTGTTCCAGGAGCTTTGTAGGGGGGTAACCAAGTCTGGGCTGCTGCTGAGGGGCACCCATGGGTCCTGGGGGCTGCTGGCCTTGGGTGGGAGCTGCTGCTCCAACTGAGGAGCACAAGGGCTAACTTAGGACAGCCCCAGCTGGGTTTGGTTGGGTTTCTATGTTTAGAGGGTGGTTTATGCCTATGGCCGTGGTATAATTACGATGATTGTGAAATAGCCACCTCTTCAGTTTCTGCCTCTTGGCAGCTCTGAGGAAACGACCTAATTTGAACTGCCAGCAGTGCGGACCCTGCACCCTATCAAAAGTCACTTTTAAATGAACCTAGAACATCTAGACAGATGCCAGACTTTGCTGGCAATGATAAAAATAGGTTAGTGAGATTTTTCCACTGCTGGACACAGGCTTCCACATGTGTGGCTCCCACAAAATGAATCCACAAGGCAGCCATTCATGGCACGTTGAATGCTTCTCTTCTTTAGCTGCCTATTTTGTGTTCAATAGATATTCAGGCTGCGGCCGAGAAGTGACCTTTTATGTCTTGTTCCTGACGCTGGCGTTTAGTCCCTAACTTGCGACACACTGGACGACTGCACTTCTGCTCTGTCCCACCAGCCAAATCGCTCCCTGTGAAACACTAACATGGTAGGTCCTGCTGGATAAAAGGAGTTTGCATCTCAAGATGCTGCTCCTTGGCTCTGTAGGAGGAAGGAATAGGGTAGAGAGGAAGCTGCACCACAGGACAGGTTTTTCGGCTTTGCACCGGTCCAGCCTGATGCAAGCTGTACCTTTGGTTTACGCTGCTCATGGAAAGGCGGGGGAGTAGTCAGCAGCCCTTTCCAAACCCAGTCTCACCTCAGCTTGAGGTTTGTAATTAAAAGAATAGCTTTAAATAGCCTTGACACTCCTCTGTTGCTGGGATTTCTTGGTCCCCGTCCTTGCCTCGGTACCCGAGCGTGTGGTTATCCTGGCAGCGGAGACGCAGAGCGAGTTCCCAGGAGGGAGGCGGGTAGCTCGATATTCCAGGTTATGTCCCATCACCAGCAATGCAACAGGGGCAGAGGAGAGATGGGCCCAGTGTTCAGCAAATCGTGATTCATGACTTGGTCTACTTGCAGGCTATTTGGGGCACAATGTAAGTACAGACAGATATTAAAAGTGGCAGTATGTGTTTAATAAAGTTACTGTTTTGCCTCTTCTTTTATGGGACTAGCCACTCCTTTGCAGTTCTCTGTGACTTTATTCTGCGTGAGAGTGAAGACAGAAAAATCTTTATTGTCCAGGGATGCCAGTGGGGTCCGTCTCTATTTTCAGACGGAGATCAGAGGGAAATTTCAGATGAATCTGGTCCCCTAAAGCCGCTCAGCCTTGCTGTGCTACGGGGCAGGGTGGTTGTTCCACAGCACTGTGGCTGCCTTTGCTGGATGTACAAGGAGAGAGAGGAGAGAAGGGGCAGAGACCATGTTAACCACTACCGTGTGCCTTTCCTTGACTGGCTTCATTAGTACACTCAATTTGCAAAAATTTTCCTATCACATGGATAAGCAGGAACATACCCTGTGTTTCACCAGCCATGATGAAAAGCCAGCTGCCTTTGTGTCCAGTCACGCTCTTACCGCAGCCATCACTGTATCTGTTTTAGATGAAAAACTACTTTATTTGCAGCATGAGTCCTAGGAGCAGCTTCTCATCCTGCTTTACAGTACCAAGAGACAAACCCCCAGGAACCGCTGCTTTTACAGGGTGGCTGCTTTGTAGCGTGGGAACACTGTGATTTGTAGGCCCTCAACTATTAACATCACCACACTGCCAACTGAAGAAAATTACTTTCATTTTGGCTTTCTTTCTTTCTTTTTTTTTTTTTTTTTTAATTTTCCTAGGAGCCATGTAAGCATTCAGCTTTTATACGTGGCACAGAAAGGGACTTTTTCCTCTCTTGTGCCGTCTGTGGCTGCAGCCTTTGTCCTCTGCACTGAGCTGAAGGTTTTTTGCATGATGTGCCCACCAAAAAATGCTCTTGAAAAGAAATCAGGATGTCAAATACGGTGTAAATAGGTGGAAGAGGGAAGAGTAAGTCCCACCCACCTGATCATGCAAATCGTGCTGTAATGGCAAGTCTGTGAGGTGAATGAGCGAGACCCTGTAGAAGCAGAAAGGATGACACACTACAGGCTTTAATTTTTACACCAGAGGCTCTACAAATCTCTAGGATATGAGGACAGTAAGGCTTAAAGAGAATTAGGATCATAGGCTCATGGAAGAGTTCAGTGTGGAAGGGACCTCAGGGCCTCCAACCACCCGTTTGAAGCAGGCTCAGCCGGGAGATCAGAGCTGGTTACTCGGGGCTTCACCTGACCCGATGTTGAAAACCTCTGAGGACAGAAACCGCACAGACTCTTCGAGCAACCTGGTCCACTGCTTGGCTGGTGTCCTGGTGAGAAAGTTTCTCCTTGTGAGTCTGAACTTCTCTCGTTTCACCCTATACCTGTTGTCCCACCGCAGTCAGGAGCCTCGCTCTGTCTTTTTTGGTCTGCTCACAGATACTGAAAAGCTGCTGTTTAGCTTCCCACCCCCAATATTCTCTTCTCCAGGTCAAACAAGCCCTGTAACCCCAGCATCTTCTCAGAGGGCACATGCTCCATCCAGCGTGCTGACCATCTTGGTTGTCCTCCACTGAGCTCGCTTGAGTTCGTCAACGCCTCGGTTGACACTGGGAGGAGACAAAATGGACGTGATGTTTTTGGGTGCAGTCTAATGAGTGCTGAGAAGCTAGAGGTAATTGCTTCCCTTCATCCACTGATTATGCTGCTGTTAATGCAGCCCAGGCTGCTGTTGGCCTTCATCACCGCCGGGGTCCGCTCCCAGCTCCTCTTCAGCTTGCTGTCTATACAGCCAACACCCCCCGCAAGGGCCTTTCCACCAGAGCTGTGCCTCAGCCTGGCAGTCCCCAGCCTGTACTGCTGCCGTGGGGTTGTCACATCTCCAAAGGTGCAGGACTTTGCTGTCATCTGTGTTGAATTTCATAAGGTCTCTCTTGGTCCGTTCCTCCAGCCTGTCTGGCTCTCTGGACAGGAGCCCTGCTCCCAAGTGTATTGACTGGTCCCCCTGCAAATGTGAGGAGAGTGCACTCCATCTCCTTGAGATTATGGATACAGATGTTAAACAGGACACCTACAGTGCCCCACTTATTACTGGCCTCCTTTAAAACAAAAATCTTTTTGCACACCTGGAAACTTGTCCTGCCCAACGGTCCATTTCTGACAGCAGCAAGTACGTCAAATGTAGGGAAAATGCTTCACCACCGTTCTGGGATAATCTTCAAGACTTATCTTCCACATAGGGCAGTTGCCTGAAAAAAAAGTCATTGCAGCCATGGCTTTTGTCCTGTGGCTTCCCAGAAAGAGTCTGTGCCCTTTGGCTCTCCCTTGGGACACTCCAGCCTGTTTGTAGCCAAGGTTAGAGGAACAATACTGATGAAGAACAGTAAGCAGTTTCCTTTGTACTTTATGGGTTAGTGAAGGATAGCGTGCCCGTGCTCAAGGACTTTGTTGTGGGAAGAAAACCCAAAAGTGAAGGTGGAAATGGGGCAGAAAACCGAGCAACCAGTAAACGTGCCACTTGGCAAGTTGTTCCCACCAAGGACTGCTAATCCCCCATGCCAAGGTCCTCGAGAAAGAGTAAGCGTCTCCTCTTTGCGAGGGCCAGCTTGGCTGCGCCCTTGACTTGGCACTGCAATTAGTAAGAGCTAATTTTTGCTACCATCAATTCTGCTTCCTGAGCCTGTCGGCATATCTCACGAGCTGCTTCCTCTGCTTCTCCAGCCATGTGGACACAAGTAACCACATCCCTTCTCAGAAGAGCGAGCCCCTTGCTTACTGCTGCTGGCATCTCGTTTCGCCACAAGAGAAGCTCTCCTCCTTCTGGCTTGCTGGCAAAGGTTCCATCTTACTCCTGGGGAAGATTTCTATTAAACGGTTTAGTTTTCCCTTCCGTAAGCATTTTGGTTTTGCAGTCCCTGTCACATTTATTTGTAAAATTAGCCGTGCAGCTGGTACTAGCTATTCCTCCATGCTTTTTGTGATTGGACTCTGTTATCAGCACTTTAGTGTTGCCAGAGTTCAAGTGCCCGGAGTAAAACATTCTATGCTGCCTGCCTCAAGTTGAATTGTTTTTTTTGTATGTGCTGAAGTATCAGCAAATGGAGTTTGGTTTTTGCCAGCAATGAGCTTAGAGGAAAAAATGTTTAAAAAAAAAAAAAAATTAGCAACCATTTACCTGAAGTACAGCCTCTGTTTTGGACGCAGTGCCTGAGGGTTGTGGATGGCTTCTGCTTTTTTTTTTGTAAGAAAGAGATGTGCCTGTGACTTTTTAGAAAGGAAAAGAGCACCCAAGTATAAGCTTCTGGGAGACACCTTCATTGGTATAGTCCTGCTAGACCTGGAGGTGAAACCACCAAAGTACTTGGGGCACCTAAGCGTGTCCCTGGGACTAACAACGCAAAGTTCAAAAGCTTCGCCCACGCTTAGCCCCACATGCACCTAAAAATATGTAGATAGTCATCAGGCTTTTCCTGGGAACAAGAGCTGTGCCATAATGCAAACCAGATTTCCTCAGCCTGGTCAGAGCCCCGCTGGGTGGCTCTGGCCTCGGGCTGTCCCCAGGAGGAGATGGGCTCACCTGCCTCCCTGGGGAGCTCTCTCCTGCGTGGGAAGGTCTGTCCTCGATGCTTACGG
Organism: Elanus axillaris; assembly: GCA_026212715.1. Lineage (NCBI taxonomy): Eukaryota > Metazoa > Chordata > Aves > Accipitriformes > Accipitridae > Elanus > Elanus axillaris. Next base: position 5,671,064 of record JANZLQ010000025.1, on the reverse strand, counting down.
ACACCTATGGCATACCTGGAAGATGGTATGTGGTACAAATACTCCAGAGGCAAATTTTCTCAAGGACATGGCAGGAGGAAGGGCCCTTTTATACAGCAGCCTCCCCCAGGAGCCCCTTCTCTGCCCAGGGAACGCAACCCACTCTCCTCCATGCTCCTCTCTCTCTAGATGAGTGCCCAAATTACTTCTCCGTGTGCTATCGGTTGGGCGCTGGGTGAAGATGACCAGGTTTTCTCGGCCCTTTCGAGGCTCTGGTTCACCCAGGCCCATGGCCCACACCTCAGCTGTCAGCTTCGTGCAGGAGAAACACATACTCTTCTGGGGGAAAACCATGATGAGCTAAAACCTGAAAGCATCAGAGCTGGCACAGCCCGGCTGTAGGCTGTCACAAAGCACCCAGGCTACCGAGACGTGTCCTGAGGTATCGGTCTTTCATCTGCTCCCGTTTGCAGCCTCTGGCAGGACAACACCCTGCAAATTTGCTGGTTTCATTCAGATTCACCGCGGCTTTTCCCTTGCCACCCCCAGGCTTTGCAATGAAACACAAACCAGAATGTGTCTAGCAAGACTTAAGACAAGGCTTGTCTTCGGCGGGGAGCGTGGGAGCACAAGGTTGGAAGTGAAGAAAACATAAAAAGGGGGGTAACCTGCCTTAACCTCTCCTGGCTGGGAGGCACCCAGTGCCCAGGCATTGCCCTAACCCAGGCTGCCGCACTCCGGGGGCTTTCGGAGCCAGGGCCATCAAGGAAGACGGGCTTTTTGGATCCTTACTGATACCCCAAATGCCCAGCTGCTCATCTCAGAAGTTGTAGCTTGCTGCGTAAAAACCTATTGATCTGGTTTCGGGTGCCCCGGTAGGCAGCCTTGAAGTTTTATCTCTAGTCATCCCTCCTGGTTAACTGGTTTGTGTTAATTCTCTCAGCTTGATACTAAATACTGCGCGGCAGACTTCACAGGACCGCGTCGTAAAACCCGCTGTCGTCTTGGGTGTGTTGCCAGGTTCCTGTAGAAACTGCACATGACACAACAGCGAAATGAGCCAGACGATGCAGAAACGTCTTGCCGTGCTGCAGCTACGAGAGCAGGTTTTCTCATGCCCACACCTTCCTTGCTGTCCTGGTGTTGCAATATGCAGGACAGCTTGAGGCTCGGTGAGACGTGTGACTTTGAAGCTCAGTGGTTGTGGCACTTGGAGCTGGGAGAAGAGAGTTAGCAGTTCCAAGAGCATTCATGCATTTTACACAATGACCTCTTTTATAAGGAAATACTTAGTGCAGCCGGGCCTCTGCATCCCCAGGATGGTACAGGGAGGGTTATGCTCCTCCTTTTGGGACCTTTTTGATTTTCCTTGTTTTGTTTCGACAGAAAAATGAAAAATCCCAGAGTAGCCAGTGACCTCCTTTGTGCCAATCCTCAAAGCTACCAGGCAGCAACAGAGCTGGAGGCACTTCTCCAAAATCCTGGAGGAGGGCCATAGCCTCTGTAACCCAAAGTGGATGAGCAGGGGCTGAGGGCACCACATTCTCCTTCCCCCCTTGCTTCTGGCATCACTTTAAAATAAAGCAATAAGCCATTCTTTGTGTTTGCTAGAAGGAACATGGAAAGCTTCCCGCAGGCGTCCTGCTCTGTGACCTGGAGCAGGACGATGGCAGCGCAGAGAACAAAGTGAGACTTGCATCAGGGGAAACGAAAGCAGAGGAGAGGGGCTGGCAAAGTAGAGGAAGGGAGAAAAATTAGGGATGGAGGAAAGGGTCAGCGCTGGAAACAGAGTGGGGAAGGCAAATGCAGAACATAGGTATAAGGATAAAGATGAGCAAGAACACCAAGTTGTGGGGAATGACAGGAACAGGTAATATCTGGGAGAAAATGTAATGGCCTGGGTATACAGATCAGACTAAAAGATATAAAGGGTTCTTCTAGCTTGAAATGCTGCCACTACAAAAGAGAGGGTCTATCTGCTGGCTTTTTAGCTCAATGAAATCAAAGACTCCAACCTTCTAATCATCATTATGTGGCAGTATGACCCCCCCGTCCAGGTTTTGGCTGGGATAGAGTTAATTTTCATTATAGTAGCTGGTACGGGGCTTGGATGTTTTGGGTTTGTGCTGAAAACAGCATTGATAACCCAGGGATGTTTTTGTTAGTGCTGAGCAGGGCTCACCCAGAGCCAAGGGCTGTTCTGCTTCTCCCCCCA
>JANZLQ010000025.1:5643365-5668727 GCA_026212715.1 Elanus axillaris | reverse complement strand
CCCGGCTGTCCTGGAGATGGCTGAACACCTGCCTGCCCATGGGAAGTGGGGAATGAATTCCTTGCTTTGCTCTGCTTGTCCGTCGGCTTTTGCTTTACCTCTTCAACTGTCTTTATCTCAGCCCACGCGTTTTCTCACTTCTACTCTTCCAGTTCTCTCTCCCATCCCACCGCGGGGCAAGTGAGCGAGCAGCTGCGTGGGGCTGAGTTGCCGTCTGGGGTTAAATCATGACACTCCACACCATGAACTATAGCTTTTGCCATATAATTAAAAAAAAAAAAAACCCAAAAAACAAAACACCAAGAGCAGAGAATAAACAACATTAAGACTGCAATCTTGGGTGATGCTAGTATGACTAGCATGGAGGAAACCCCTAATTCATGTGTACGTGCATTGTGATACAGATCTGCAAGATCTGTGCTTCCCTTTTGGCAGGAGCTTGGAGGCTCTGATGAACAAATCAAGGAGCTCAAGGAAGAGAAAGAATGGTCTTGTGATGAAGAGACATTGATGTTGTCCTGCTTCAGGCCCAAAGTGATGTGGAGGAAGTCACACAGTTGGGCTCTTCCTGTATTCCTCATTTTCTGAGTTTACTAGGTGAAGTACTTTTAGTTTTGCTGGGGTGCTGGGCCCACATGGCAACAGCTGAAGTCTGTAAGAGCCACGGACAGTACCTGCTTCTGGACTTAAACATTTTTGTGCCTGAGCTCCCAAGCTGTAAAGTGAGGATGGAGAAGAGAATTATAATAATGCCTCCTATTCCTGCAGGGTGGCATGTGAATACTTTCATGTTTTGTGGGACACTAACAAACAATACTGCATCATCAAAGTGCCACATGGAAATTATTAACTACGCCATGAGGAATTAAGATTACCTGAAGTAAACATGGCCTCAGTCACACACTGGCTGAAAAGACTAAAAACATCCAAATTACTACCTACTTACTCACTGGCTGAGACAGAGGTTCTGAGCTAAAAATAGTCTTTAATTACAAGATCATTTATACAATAGGCACAAAAGAGGCTGAATGAAAGCTGCACCTTCATAGCAGCATTTCCTAATTTTTGAATGCTCAGCTCTACTAACTTAAATAATTTTCTGCCTTTTTTTTTTTTTGAGGCGAAATATTTCCACTTTAAAGTGCTGTTCTACCCTCTAAAAAGCTTGTTACTGCTGCTTGTCACTGGCTGCACGTCAGCTATGCTCTGTGTAGAGTCTCTAACTTGGGGTTTGGTTTCTGCCTGCCAGCTCCGTTTCAAGCAGGGTATTTTCCATTTTGTACGCAATTGCCAGTAAAAAAGTCCGAGAGAATTCCACACGTGCCTCTGCATCCTCTCCAGATAGCAGCTCCTTTTTATGTTAGCAAAACTATGTTGTGGCTAATTTTGTGCAAATACCTTTGAGGGCAAAGGGTGCTCCTGAACCAGGAACTTAATTTAGCTGCCGATGTGTGGGCTCAGAGCGCCTCGCTCATTTTCCCCTGGCTAGGCTGGATTTTGCAGATCCAGTAAGTTAAACAGAAACAATTCTTATTTTAGTGTTTTTTTCAGCACCGTCACATTTATACAGTCGCTTTTCAGCGCAGAACAGGGAGTTCCCTCTCCTCCTCCTCCTTTTTTTTTTAATTTTAATTATTTTTTTTCTGCGCTCTCAGGCCCTCGGCCCCGTGGGACAGAGGAAGGGCGTTGCTGTAGCCGGTGTCCAGCACGCTTATTTACCAAGAGTCTTGCCTACCAGACTGGAACCTGCTCAGGCTGCAAAGCAAACGCTCCAAATCCCAGCTTTCCCTGAAGCCAAGCCTGCCGAATAGGCTGTCACCAAATAGCAAAAGGGTGCTTTAAATCCCCGTAGGGCTTGGCGACCTTCCTCCAGGCTGGAGGGAAGCACCTCTCTCCTCCTGGTTTTCACAGATGCGGTCCCCTTCCTCTCCAAACGCCCACGCTACTGCTGCAGACCCTCTACTTTAAAATAGACGAGCAGCCTCTAGCAATGGAACGATGCTGCTGTATCTCCAGTGGGGTCTGCACCCACACCTCCAGGCTGCGGAGGTTCCCCCCAACCAAGCTGGCTCAGGCTCGGGGCAGAAACTATTATTTCATTTCACCAAGAATTAAGTCAGAGCGGAATTAAGCCCGTTTCTCACTGCACTCCTAATTTGCAGCCGCTTCCAGCGGCCGAGTGCTGCGATGGGATGCAGCTGGGCTCGCACAGCAGGTCCTGACAGCCCCGACACAACCCCGGGGGTCCCATCGCCTTTCCCCCAGCCCACCCAGCGTCCTGCTACGTCGTGGACTGGGCAGCGCTGGCTCCCCTCCTGCTGCCCACCTGCCCTTCCTCCGCGTCTCTTCCCACTTCACCCTCTCTTTTCCAGCTTTAATCAGTCGCTTGTAGGTACATATCAGAGATGCCTATTCCTGCAAGCGTTACTCACTCTCCCCGCCATGCAGAGGCTTCTCCTGTGGGAGCAGCCCAGCAAGCCTCCCCTATAGAGAGGCAGGGAGATGGATGGGGATTCCCTTTCCATTTCCTCCCTTTGTGTAGACAAAGTTTAATCCAGTGTTTTAAATCAGCGGAATGACTCAGTAAAGCAGCTCTGGTAGGGTGGGGAGCCTAGTTTAGGGAAAAAATTAAAAAAAAAAAAGAGAAGGAAAAAAAAAGGCAATGACTTTTGCTTTATGGTACATTGGCTGCTATTCAGTCATCAGTACACAAAGGGCTTTTCTTCCTGAGCCATTAACTAAATGAATCAGCAGAGAACATGCCTCCAGATGCGTCGGGCAGTGTTTCTCCAGAGTCACATCTCGCCTCTACTCCGAGGCTGGGAGGGCGCGTATTCCTCTGCCACTGCAGGAACATTACGCAAACAGGAAGGTGCTTTTCCAAATGGAAAGTTGCTGTAAAAATAAACCATGACTCTTCTGCAGAGAACAGCAAACTGAAATTATGGGAAATATTTTCAGCCTTTGTTGTCGCAAATGGAGCGAGCGTAAACAACCCAGCCAGCAAAACCGGCTGCCGCCGTCTGTGGGACAGCCAGCAGCAGCTTCCCCGCGTCTGTGCAGCCCCAAAACCGTGGCAGCGGCTGTGTGAGCCCTCGGCTGTCGCAGAGGATTTGTGCTGTAGTGAAGAGACCATCAGCCTTGGCAGGCGGAGCAGGACCTCGTCGCCAGCCCCTACGCTGGAGCACGGACCCCAGGCTTGGGCTGGGGCCCCCCTCTCAATAAGGGTCTCGGAGTAACCTTTATTTTTGTTCCTTCTTCCCCAACAGCGACTCAGATTAAGCAGGTGCCCAGGAGCCGTCGGCATCCAAGAAGGGCTCCTGTGGCATCGATATGGTTTCAGGGCGGGCGTGTAATAGCTCAACACGCTGATCCCCATGTGAAAATCCAAAGGAGAGATCAAAAAAGGTGGCTGGCAGCCTCCGCTCGCCCTTCTGCCAGCACAGACTGCTGCAGGAGCAGCAGGTAGCCCAAAGCCCCACAGGTCACTCGTGGAAGGAAAGCCGCAGCGGCACAGCCGGAGGAGACGCCGGGCAGCAGCGGCACGGGCAGCAGGGATGCTGCACGGACACAAACACTCTTATAACAAACCGAAGCTGTCCGTGGGCTCAGGATTCCCATCACTGCCTGAACACGGTCACCCAACATGCCTTTTCACATCTGTTTCTCCTCCCCCTCTTCCTCATTATTCTCTCCCTTCAGTGCTCTCTTTTCTCCCTGACCTTCTCCCACCAATGCTTCTGCGCTCCTCGGAGATTACAGGAGCTCAAAACAAGAGGCTCTCGCCACTCCCAATCACCACGGATCACGATGGTTTGATTTTACGACCCCTTCTGGAGCTGCACGTGGCACAAGGAAGAGCCGGAGCACAACTGGAGGGTGCTGAGCCTTTGCCCGAGCCCCCAGGCAGGTGGGACTTCACCCGGGAACCCACCGTGCTGCCCAGCCCCAAAAACCAAACAAACGAGCAAAAAAAAAAAAAAAAACAAAACCCCACAGCCAGGTTGAGGAGAAGCAGCCATGCGATTTCCCTGTTAAAGGATGAAGAAAGGCAAGGATGAAAGCGCCTTCCCGCAGAGGAGAGACTGGTTCCCCTCCCCAAAACCTCCACGGAGGCTTGTGCCTCGGCCCCTCCGTGGCAGCAGGGAGTGCCGGAGGAGCTGGGCTCCCTCTCTGCCCCGGGACCAGAAGGCGAGGTGGACCCGAGAGGTACACTCTGCAGGTAAAACGGGCTGCAGCTTTCTCTCTGGTTCATACTTTGCTCAAAGTTCCTGAAAAGAAACCCAGGGAGGAGCTTCACCCCCTGTAAAAATAATACGGTGAGGACAGAGGGCACCAGAAGCATCCCGAGAGGATGGCTTATATGTCTGTATAATATACGCCTTATATATATATATATTTTTATATATAAATAAATATATATATATATATGCCTTAACCTTTAAGCTCCGGGCTATTTACAGCTGCCTTGCCATAAAATCAAACACTTTTCCACAGTTCACTCCTCCACCACCAACCCTTAGCAGGCTGCTACCACAACCCTGCTCTCTGTGAAGCTGTTGGCTTAATATTCAAGATTTACCAACCTTTGCCTGATGGAATCACGCAGTTGTGGGCACGTGGGACACACAAGGACACTAAGCAATGTGTCCTGGAGTCCCTCAGTGTTGGTTTTGATAACTTACGCTCTGCAGTCTCATCTGGCAGATTTATTATCAGTTCTGAAGGTATGGTTATCATTAACTAAATGAGATATCACAGGTGCTTCCACGCTTGTCAGCGTTTAGCTATGAAGATGCATGGCACTGTCAGATAATGGATTTTGTTTGTTCTTTTTTTAATTTATTGTTCTTGTGCTTAGCACAGCTACGTGAAGAAAAATCAACATTTACCATTCAGCAATGGATTATTTTCTCATGCAATTTGTAGCTATCTTTACAATAAGCAATGCAAAAAATACCTTGGGAATTTCAACTGCTAAACTGAATAATATTGATGCTTTCTAATGTATCCCACTTTACACAGACTAAGACTGTAAGAGAAGATTTCTCTTTTTGACCAAAACAGAAGAGTTAGTTCATGAGGTTTTATGTGCTCTCAGCATATAAAACAGGACTTGTTTATAGAAAATAACATCTACTCGCTGGCTAAGGCACATAGGAAAAGGTTAATAAACCAAAATCACCTGTTTATACGTAAGCTATTTGGAAGTAGCAAAAGGTTAATAATTTAATTATGTTAAAATACGTGATATAGCGGATAGGTATGTGTATATGAGTGTGTGTGTGTACTGCTCAGCTGAACAGCCACGCTTCAGGTAACTGGACAAAACCTTACAGTCACTTTCCTTCCGTGGAAACATGCTTGCGACAGCATCCCCGCTCTCAGTTCCACTCTTGCAACAACAGTACTGGATCAGTCCGATACAAACAGGCACATCCACGATTTGGCTTTCCACCTCCTAAAACCTCTTCATTAATTGGGAAAAAAACATAGTAATGCTTGATAACACACACAGCACCAAGTCTGACTCGCTTCAAAATTCTGACTACTTGGCTTGGCACTTCCAGTTAAAATTGCGATACAGAGGCGAAACAATTCTTCACTCGGAAAGAGGAGATGCCGCAGTCAGGAAGCCGCAGCATTTTGAATTTTGATCCTGCCACCCTAGCGAAGCGAGCCTTCTTGAGACTTAACATACCAAGGAAATACCTAATAAAAGCACATAGGGGCCTGAACCCAAGGTGTCTGTGCAACATGTTCCCAATTCCACTAGAAGTGAGTTGCAGCAGGGAGAACGGCACAAGGAGACTAAGGAGGGACGCGAGTCCCAAGATACTACTGCAGCGTGTATTGCGGGCGTAATAGAGAGGCTCACGCAAGGCTCTTCACCTTGGTGGGCGACCTGGCACGCGGCCGAGGGCTGTTGCTGCTTCTACCAGTGGCAGCAATGGGCAAAAACCCATCTGCGTACCTGCGGGGTAGATTCACCTCCAGCGAAGTCCATGGAAGCACAGAAGGGATGAATCTGGCCATCTGCGTACTCTCCGGTACGCACCCTTTCCTCCCACTGTTAACAGTGATATGAAAGAAATCTCAATTCAAAACTTCAAACCCAACTGAACCTGGCAGGTTTAAGGTGCAAGCATGGAAATGAATTAAACCCTTCCACTCAAACCATTCGCGGAGAAGCCTACATTTTATCCAAAAGCTTGAACACAAAAGATTATCCATTTCAAAAATCTGACCGCACTCATTCAATCCCCAAACTTTTTGAGACTATCACATAGCCCTTAGTGATCCTGAATGTCCAAATGACCTTCCCACGGGAACTGTCATGGGCAGAATACACAAACTTGGCTGCACGACTCTGCCACCAGACAACATCCAAAAGGCACATTTCTGAAAATAGAAGTTTCCCCCAAAACACGCGAAATTATTTTTTTATTTACTGTCAGAGAAGGAGCAGGTAGGAGTAGACAAGCTGGCATTCTGTTGTTGGTTTTGTCCTCTTCATCTTCTGGAAGGGCTGGTTTTGGATCCAGGCAAGATTCATAGCCAGCCCTAGCTATGAAGAATTCTGCCGTCATCACCACTAACAGTTTTCAGAGCGCACTGGTAATTGCAATGAAAACTCCTATTCACACCTCTTGGAAATATTGGTTTAGGCTGTTCAGCTGTGGATGAGTGAACCAAGTGTGAACGAATGCACATTCCCCATCAGTTCTCAGCCTGTAACAGGCAAGAATAAACTTCTGCTCTAGGAAATGGGAATTCCAGAATCTCTACACAAATCTGTAGATCCACGATGTAAATCTGTCCCTGACTATACTGCTTAGTCATCAGCAGACTTCAGCCACTGGCAGACATAAAACAGTGTTTTACAAGACACAGGAGAAAAAACAAAAGGAGAGGAGCAGCAGCATTCAACTTCTGCCAGACACTCTTTACAAACAGACTACGCAGAAATTCAAACAAAAGACCTGGTAACACTTAATTTTACAAGGTGCAAGAGGGGCACCCATATCACTGTAAATGTAAAAATTATTCAGGCCTTGCCCGTGTCCAAAAGACTCAGGGTTAAACACAGAAAGTATCAAAGGAAATGCACCTCCAGCTTCCTACAACGCAGTGGTCTTTCCTCACAAGGACACGGCGAGAACCTGGCATCCATTTTAGCCACTCATATTCTGTATCCCACACATTCAGGTGGTTAAAGCTCATTTGGGAACCACAGTTCCTAGGGACTGCAATCATTTGTTTATGTACCAAGAGTAAACAATCTCTTCACTTGCGTCCTCTGCCACTGCCGCAGATGACTGATTTCAGAGACATACTTTATCTGTTTCCTAGGCTGATAGTCCCAGGTAAAGCAGAAGCTGAGACTATCAAACCAAGATCACTTGCTCTACTGAACTACTCTGGCTAACACTGCAGCGTGATATTCCCACAGTAAGATTTGAGGAATGCGAGAGAAAAGCCACAGTTATGAAACATCCTAGCAGATTAAACTGCAACAGTTATCTTAACAGGATGCAGATGTAAATGCAAGGCATACCCACGTAAACCGTCTACAGTTCCTGTTAACTGAAAAAGACAGCAGAGAGCTTAATCCCTTTTGAAATAACTGAGCCACCCCAGCAATAAACTGTTGAGTCAGTCCCAGAGATGATGACCAAATAACTCAAGAAAGCGGTACCCACCAAATACTTAAGCCATCAAAAAATTTTTTACAAATTACTTAACACGATCCTCAGACACTCAAACCGTCTACAATCCAAATGGGATGCTAAACCAGTTAATAACTGATAGGGATTTGGTTACACTGCCAGCATTTATAGCTACAGTTTTGCTGCCATTTATTGTTGTGGTTTTATACTGAAAATATTTTTTTTAAAGTAATTCAAGGCTAGCAAGCACCAAGCCAATGGTGGACTTACAGTGACACTTCTTTCACTGTCCAGAGTCCCTAAAATTAGGTGTAGATGCTGAGCTCCTCCCCCTGTTCTGCATATATCTTACTCCTCTGGGCTCTCGTCCCACATACTCCAGGATACCAGCCATACCTTCTGACTCTTGCATGATCTGGAATTTCCACCTACCCATGGGACTCTGGTGCCTGTATCACCTCTTTCCTGTCTGTGTGCTCATCAAAATTAGAATTCATTAAGAATAATAAAGCCAGGAGGTTTGCAAAAAACACAGACCAGAAGCTTTTATTGATTGAAATTTCCCTGCCGCTTTCCTCAGCGGGAAAATAATCATGGCAACAAGAAAAAAAAATACAAGCCCCGCCCCAAAAGAAACGAAAAAGTGCTTCTGTTGCAAATATTATTCTCATCTCTCTTTTTGTCTCTTCTTATTTTGCAGAGTTTAAGATGGCAATGCTTCCTCCTCCTTTGGTTTTTTCCTCAGAGTGCAGCACTAGTCATTAGTAGTTTCTTTAATATCTGAAGAAAAAACAGATTCATAAGAAAATGTGATCTCACATGACACAGAATACCTTGAATTTTTTCAAATGTTTTATATTTCAAAATTAGACACCCCCAATAATATTTAAGGCATATGACACCTTTAAACAAATCTAAAGTAAGGTACTTTTGTTTCCAAAATAAAGTCTGAAAATGGAAATCCAAACAGAAAGCTCTCCCTTCCCCTTCCCTTTCTTTTCTTCTTGCTCAGGAAGTTCTACTCTGAAGAGAGGCGTCTATGCCTCTGGAAATCTTAGAAATAATCAGCCCTGTGTAGCCATTCAGCTTGCAACACATGATGTCTGACAGAGGACAGAACTTTGCCATCTATTTCACTGACCTGTAAGTCCCCCATTCTAAACATAGATGAATCTAAGAACTATATAGGATAACTGGACCCGTCTTGGACAGCAACCCAGAAAAAAAAAGTTCCATTCCCATTCATGCCACAGTTTTCATCCTGCATTCAGAGGAGCTACTGCTGTCTTAGAACTCTTTACTTATTTCCCCCTTCACCCCCCAAAATCAGTTGGCTGTTCAGTTACCAACAACAGTCTCTCCTTCCTTGCTGCTACTCTCTACTTCCTCTCTTTCAGCAAGCGATGTCAACTCTGGCTCTGTTTGGTGGTTCTGGTATGAACTCTGGTCTGGTGGTGTCACTTCCTTTTGTTTTCCAGTGTGTGGCATGGATCCCAATGTTGTTCCATTGGGCCCTTGAAGAAAGCATGGAGAGGAGGGCAGGCAAGGCGGCTGAGTGTAGGAAACCTGCTCTGTGAAGTACTGTCCTCCTGCCGTGCTCGAAAATGGCATTTGTGAGCACAACTGGTTAGAGAATGGAGCTCCCTCCATGTAGAAATCGTTCCAGGGGACAGCTTGATAGGCAGTGATGCCTGCTGAGAAAAAAGCAACAAAGAAAGGACAGAATAATGAAAACAAGGAAAGGACAATTAAAATCATGTATATGTAAAAATGTGTATGTTGTGCTTAAGAAAGCATGCTCAGTGCAAGTACAGTATTACACTTATGCCATGATGGTTAGTGCAATAGAGCGGACATCATGCGCATATGAAGATTAACTTTGGTGTTTACACTGCAGTGTATTTATCCAAAATATAGCTATTAGGAGGAAAACAGAATGTCACTTCAGCACAGATCCTGAGTGTATTCAAATGATATTAGAGACACACCCCCTCAATATTTTTTCTTCCACTCCTATTTTTCCAGTTAGCCCTGCAAAGCTTAAGCTGGATGCTTAATCTTCACTTTCATTTATAAAAGCAGCAAACCAGGAAGCAGGAATGCCTTTTTAATTAGTATCTATAATTCTATAATTCAACTAAACTGCTCACTTGCTTACATCCTGAAGTAAGAATTATGGGTGTGTCTACACTAACAGGTCAGTTCCCTCCCCACTGCACTTCTGGAACCGCAGGTCCTGGTCATCCACACTGCGTAACAGTCATAGGATCCCTTCCTTGAACAAAAGTGCCATGCACTGCTGATTGTGCTTCAGACAGAAGTATGGAATAAGAGAACATCAACTCTGCCTCTGTTCCTTCAAAAATCCTCCAACTTTATCAGTCCTAACAAGGCTTGCACCATTACACATCCCTTTATGCTTGCATGACAAGCCCCAAGGCATGCAACACACTTCCAGCTATAAAAACATAATTTGGTGCACTGGGACACAGCCCTCCCATTACTTCTGGCACTTCAAACTGAAAAACCACAGAAAATAATAATTATGTCTTGCAACCAGAGAGGAGAAACAGGCCAAGTGTGCTAGATAGCACAGGTGCTGCCAACCTGTTCTGGAGAACGTTAGCCATGAACAGGGTGAACGTGAGCCAGCTTGCACCCATCAGTCTGTGAGTCAGACTTCTCTCCCTAACAAGGTCCACAAAAATGGTACAAAACCAGGAACAGCATCTGTGGTCTGAAAACTCTTTATTCTCTTATGTGAGAAGAAGACAGATGGCTTTTTTGGACTGGGAGCTTAACTTAACAGACCTGACGGTCCAAACAAACTGCAATAGTTTATGTTTTGGTTGTACTTGGCCTTAAGCAATGTCAAAATACAAATCCCTGACACAAAACAAGGAGACCAACAATGCCATTTTTTACCTAGTTACTTTTTAGAAAGATTAAAGCACTTCAGCATAATTAACTGGTGTTGCAAATTCATGCCAGAGGAAGAAAAAGAAAGAAGCTATAGCCATACTGTGTTGGCCCCTGTCTCTGACCCTCTTCTTTTGCACTAACCTAAGATACGTAACATTCTTTCAAAATGGTTTCTCCAGAAGCCCAGCAGAGTTAGAAGCCTGTTTTTCTTGCTGCTTCTGTTTGCTGTGGCACCTTTTTCACTTTGCACCCTTGACCCCACCCACATACACTGAAGGCATGTCAGTTTGCACAACAGTACACTCCTGAAAAAGTCGGCTCTCCATTCCAGACGAAACCATTGCACTACCTGACATACGCACACAGTAATGCTCTCTCTGACATGCAGCCTATGGAGTAACTTTTGATTGAAATTAATGGGTCACTCAGCACTTTTTAAAAAGCATACAAGGAAATTAAAGATGGGTAGCATATGTATATATATATTTATGCATGTACATGCACATTCCTTCCTTCTGTCACAGTCATCTGTAAAACCACTGATCATCCTGAATGTTTCAGGGTACTGTTTAGTTACTGCAGAGGAGCGGGATGCCAGAAGGTTTCAGAAATCTACCTGAGTTTCCACTTGGCTGCTGTAACAAAAACTGTCCCCCCATGTGGTTTTGTACATAGCCTGGTGTGGCTCCTGCTGTCCCATAGGTTATGGCTCCACTATTACCAGGTAAGGCAAGGAAAGCTGTATGGGACTCAGTGGCTGTCGTAGGAGTGAGGCGGACACTGGAGAGCACATTGCTGGCCAGGTGACCTGGCAGTTGGTGGAACTGGGAGAGCTGGTGCTGCTGGGGATATTGAGGCAGCTGGTAAATTCCACCCTGGCTGCTGTACTGACAGCACGTGGTCTCTAGGTTGCCAGCTGACTCCAGCTGCTCAGGGTAATTGCAGGAAACTGGTGAACTCAAGCTGCAGAGAGCAAGGAGACAGAGAGGCAATGGAGAGATTGAAGTAGGGTCAACAGCTACAGCAACTTGTACAATAAACAATTGTTATATCTTCCCCTTGACAGCCACCCCAACCCTGATCTGACTCTAACCCCTCCTTCCAAATGCCAGGCACAGGACAAGGGCAACAGAAACCACTTGAGCCAAGTGCTTTCACTGCAAGATTCTTTAACAATGCGCGTGAGAGGGGATTACCCTTCCTTCAGTTCTTCCCACTCTGCAAAGCACACCCCAATGCCTAAAACATCCTCTCTCAAGGATTGCTTTTCACTGTGCTTCTGAACCCCACTTTCACTTGACAGGGATGCAATTCTGAGAGCACCTTTAATCAAAGCTATCACTTTTCTGATAGCACATGCCCTGTCCTACTACGCACATTGTATTTTTTCCATACTCTATTTAAAGGACATTCTCACTCCCATTTCTAACTTTTCACCTATGCTCCCACCTATTTCCTGGTCCCATCTCCCACCTGCACCCTCCCAAGGCTTCTCCCAGGGTTCACTTTTTTCATCTCCCTCAAAGCCAATCTCATCTGTTCCTACCCTTGATTCTGGATGCTGTAAGTGAAGGCCTCCCTGGAGCCATTTTCCTGACTGGATGAGCTGCATTCACTGCTGGGAGCGTCCACCATCAAGGGAACAATATGACTGTGGGGGTTGATGGACAGACTGAGAGGTAGGCTGGCCCTGCGGATCGGTGGAGGGCTGGGAAGACTAGGGAAGCACTCCATTCTGCTGGAACTGAAGTTGAGCTGTGGTAACACCTTTGGCTGAACTACTTCACAAGATGCCACCATTTCTGCCACTGAAGAGACTGTGAATAAAAAGACAGACTATCATATTATGCTATCATACCGAAAATTAAAAAGGAGCAAGCAGAGGGAATGACAAGAGTGGCAGAACAGAAAAGCAAGATACTAGTGAAAGAGTGGAGATTAACTGATGGGAATAAAAGTAAAACAAATACCAGCATTGCTGCTGGGAAACAAAAGGGAGTAGTAGCAAGCTCTCTGGAACAGAGGATGATGTTTATTGGTTAAATAAAATTACCTTCATGATTTCAGTCTCTGCATACTGGATTTATTCAGCTCTCAAGAAGGCAGCCAAATGAAGCAAAGTACTTCCTGGAAAAAAGCCAGGAACAATCCCCCAGCCATCTTCCATCTCTACTGTCCTTCGGGAAGAGTATACTGCACAGATTACCCTTTTGAAAAATTTAACTGTGCTTTGAAAGAAACAAAAGCGTGTCTTTAGAGATCCGTTGTCTGGGCCATTTTTTAACGAAATTTTCACTCCTGGTTTGGCCTCTGATGAGTCATGCCAAAAAAAAAAAAAATTAAAAAAGCAGAGGTGTCAGCTGAAGGGCCTTGGGAAAAAGAAGCTGGGAGATGGAAAAGGAAACCAACACCATTTGGTTGCTAGAATCTTGTTCGGTGACCTGTCTCCTCAGTCACTGCTGGAAAAGGAGAAAGGAACAGTTTCCTACAAAACAGCCTCTGTGGAAAGAGGACAATATAGGAAATGAAAAGGTCAGAATCATGTATGCTGGTGATCCAGAGTAACAAGTATACACAGAAGTTCAAGAAGCTTGCACATGGGGCACGAGAACAAGATTCTCTCTTATTATGCCAAATAGCAAGTGATTTATCTTGAGAAGCCTAACCATCAGGTCTGCATGACACAATTTGAAATGATGTTTCAAGTCTAGCTAGGCTTGAACCAGCACAAGGATGAGGCAGATATGAGAAAGTAGCACCGACTCTTCGGGTTATGTTGGTCTACTCCCACACATTGTAAAGCATTCATGGAACGCTAGTAGCATGGACAGTTTACAGCTGTACTTCACCCTTGCAGGCTTGCAGAGTAACATCAAATGCACTCCACCAGGGTATGAATCAAAGACCTTAAACATAAAACCTAAACATAAAGCTGCCATAGCAAGCATGATCAACCTTTAGATAATTTTGGAATGCATGCCCAGCTTGCTGATAAGGAGATGCCACTTCAACACCTTGCAGCACCATTTCAGTGTGCTGTGCAATTGTGACTATCCTATTGCATCTTCCCACATCAAATTTTTTTCAACTCTCTGCAACTATGGAGAGAGGGATTCATGATGTTTCAATGAAAACTTCAATAGCCCCGATTTTGGGCTCATTTAGAAAAATAGAGCAAGATCTAGGATGGCACCTCTAAAGCATTCACATGCCCAGGCAATTCTCAGGGGCTTATTTTTTTCTATTTGAACATAGTATTCCTCTATGTCGGACAGCATCTATAATGTCCCTGTCACATTCCTGTTTTCTGACGCAGCACAGATCCAGTCCCACACAACAAAGCACTCGTCAAGACAACGTTTCATTTCATCGCAAGTCAAAATGGCTGGGACAGAAACAAAGCTGAAGGTATCTACTGATTTTTTTTAAAAACCTTCATTTGCACTGGTTCTCTCAACCATTCTGTCCCAGAATGTAGCAGTTCACACAAGCACTATGAAACAGCAGCCATGTGGGGCACAACTTAACTGAAAAGCAGTCTATAACCAGATAAAGCTTCAGTTCAAAAATGACAGTAGGATTAGCTATTCTGCAGATGGCCTTAGTCTTGCTCAGGATGAATACAAGCAGTGTTAACAACATAGCCCAGGAAATCACTTTTAAACCCACATTCACACCTACTAAGAATTAATTTCTGGTTTTTGAAATATTTGCAACACTTAGTACAGATCATCTTTGTGGATCATGGCAACATGACCCCATAAGCAATGAGATCTTGAAGACAGCATACTTGGCCTCCAAAGAGCTGGTTCAATTTTTCTAAAGTTTTCTCTACATCTCTGTCCTTTCAAAGAAAGACACTGAATTTCTATCTTCTGAATGGAGTCACAAGTACAGTAAGAAGAAACAATTCCCAGAGGAGTAATATCTGCTAAATCTGATGCTATTTTTACAGAAGATTCCAGCATCTTGTTCGATGATGAATTCTGATCGCTGGCTTGAGATAATACTTACATTTTACACATCTGTTGCTCTCCCTAACATTAATGTAGAGAGAGAGAACCTCAGAAGGCTTTCCAGTGAACATAGGAATGTAACAGTAGGATTTTTGTTTATTACTTCCATTATTTCTGGGGTTTTCAGTCCATCAGACAACATCAGGAATTTTTGGAGAGCAATTTAATAATTTGCAGCTTCAGATCCATTAAAACAGTCCTGGTGCTACACTTGTCTTAACTCAAGAATGGCTATTCTAAGTCTTCAGCTGCATGTGTGTCTTCCCCTACTACAGTTGCTTCCTCAACATCCTAGCAGAGTTAAGAGACCCATTCTTTAATGCAAATAGCTTCCAATGAATGGGACAGTCTTAAATTAACAAAAATGAATATGTCTATTTCTGTTGGGATGACTGTGATTTCAGTCTTTCACCAGTCTTGAAGGAGACTGAGGCCTATTCTAGAGAGGTGTCCACGAACTTACAACAGGGCATGGTTTCAACTGTGAGACTGTGTTGTAGGAAGCCCCTTTCAATGTTGGTAACAGACTAAATTATGTGCACAAGATTTGTTACCTGAGTGACATCTACCTGCATTGGAGCCCCTCCTCATGACATCAGCCATACATTACTTTCTTAGTCAAGCACTTACTGACTCCAAAAGGCTTTGGCATGAGACACCTGCAACGATTCTGGCAGTTAACTATGCAGCTGCCTGCAGACCGTTCGGAAGGTGGGAGACCATGACTTTAACTGTTTAACAAGCCCAGTGTTGGGCCCAGTGCAGCTGATGTTGTTTACAGGCTGAGCAACCAGTCTAACCTTAGATGGTCTACTTGCTAGGGCTGCTTTCTCAATCATCAAATCAAGAGTTCAGCAAAAGGCTGTATTACTGTGAGTGTCTACGTCATACACTATCCAATCCAGTTTGTTTTAATGAAACACACCTGTGTAATCACAGCATTTACTGGAACATTATGGGCCATCACAAAGCTTTTCATAAGATACTTCCTCTTCTTGAAATTATGAGAAAATAAACTTCTCTTGTAAATGACAAAATCAAACTTAGGAGCAATGGCATTCTTCATTTAATACACTGAAGGTCAGTAAACCAACTTCAGTCTCTAACTGCACTGCTTTGAGAATTGTCTCAGTCGGATCCTCTTCTGGATTTTCAGTAGGCCAGAACCTACCACCTGTTTAAAAAGGTATGACTCTTGCTTGCCGTGTCAGCTACACATCAGCTTTAAAGTAATTTGTTCAATAGCCAGAATCCTGTAAGTGAAATTAATAGAGCTTGTCATGTATTTACCGTTCTCTGACAGATGATATCCAACTTCATCCAACTGCTCCCAAGATTTCCATTACAATCCTACCTCTGCCACTGAATAATCATATTGCTATTTGCATAAAAGATACCAGCATAGGCTGGGCTCTTGGCATGTGTCCTCAGCAAGATGGCCACATGAAACAAAATATTTCCTGCAAAAGCACCAGTGGGGCAGAAGAATCCCCTCCCACAAACCAGGGGCGTAGAAAGTAACTTTTCCTTCTAAAGGGTCAGCTCTAGAGAAAACATAAGCCAGTGTTTTAAGTCAATGAATAACAGATACATATCTCCGTAAGAAATATCAGAAAACAAGAGAAACTTCCAATAACTGCAAATGTCAAAAAGCCCTCCATTAATTTAAAGGAAGCTATCTGTCTAGCAAAAGTAGTAAAAAACCAATTCTTAGATCAAAGCAAGCTCATGATTGAATTTCTGAAGCACAAAAGGCTCTCATGGCAAGTAGCGTAGCTAATATAAAAATCAGAAGCCATAACTGCCAGCAAGGTAGAGCACACCTCAAATACAAGTTGCGGGCTTTTTTAATCATCTTGTTTGGAGAACTGTACAAAACAGCGGGACATAAAAAAAAACAACAAACCCAACAAACAGTCAGAAGAGTCAGAACTGGCTAGAGCAAGTTAAAACAACAGAAAAGACAGCACTGAACACTCCAAAGGTGTCCGGTAACAGATCATACTGTTCTCATTTAAGTCATTTGCTTGTCCTGCTGACAGTGGTTAAACACACTGCTACCAAGGAAAGTACCTGAATAGCCACTCCTTTAGGCCACGGGTCTCTGGGTACAACTGCATCATTGTGCACGGGTCACATTATTTTGCTGAAGCCTGCCATGAGCTGCTTCCACAAGGGCCACTTTTACTAAGCAATTGGTTTTGCCTTGTAAATTGATGACCTTTTTATTAATTTGTTCCCTCCTTTATTTTGCTTCTGTTACTTTGGATTTTATCCTATTCGAGTTTTATCTCTTTCATTTTCTGAGATATTCTAATGCAGAAAACAGATAGACCCTGGATGGCCCTGTTTATTGACAAACATTTTTTCTGAGCAAGGAGGCCAAATAAATTCAAAAGTCGCACTTTCTTTTTCCATTTCATTTTCGGCTTTCATTCTTAAAAAGAAAAGACTGCTTAGGCAATGCTAGATACCAGAAAAGTAAGCTTCATTCCCCATGGCTGTGTTATCCTGCATCTAGTAAGGCAAAACTGCAACTGAAGCTTTTCATGCGATTGTGCCATGCAGATCTCTCTCCTGTGAGGACTCTCTACACCTAGTAAATCTTTTCCCTCAGAGGGAGCACTAATTACGTCTCTACTCTGCCCAGGCACCAATTCTCCCATGATTTGTGGGAACATAATTTCTAAGAATTCCCCTTTCCGCCAAATTTGATTAGTTAAACAAATTTGGGGGGCAGGGTGGGTTTCAGAAACAAAAAGTGCCTGTCTTATTACAGACACTATATTCCTCCCTTCCCTCAGGAAACCAGGTTAAAAACCAATCACCAAACCTCTCAGTTTGTGTGCACTAGCAAAGCATGCCTCTTCTGAAAAGTGATTTAGAAAAGGTACTTTTTTTTTTTTCCCAAACAGATCTGTATCTAGCAAGTATTCACCAGCCTTAGATAACACAAATAGATTTCATTCTTTCTTGGCTAGCATGATTTAAACAGAACAAGGGGAGGCTTGTTCCCTCACATAGATCTAGCAGAATGAATGACATTCTCATCTTCACATGTCCTTAACACTGAAGATTCAGGGGTTTCAGACAAGCAAAGGAAGCATGTGTTTCATAAAAGCTAGATGCATACACAGTTAAGTGCAATAGGTGGCAGTCAGCAGCAAGTTCAAAAGATTCAATGAGGAAAAACTCAGCTATCTTTATTGCTCATTTTCTCACATACACAGTCCACTCTCAGGGGCATTCACTTGCCCTTTTTCTTCCTTACACATTGCGCAAAGAATTCAGACAGGACATTTCTTTCCTATCAGAAAGATTGGTTGTGTTTTCTACAAGGAGAACTGCATCCCAGTGCGCAGATTCCCCAGAAAGAAACTGCTTAATACAGACAGATGACAAGATCATATCCCTGAATGAAACTTTATTTCTCTAACAGACTTACTTTTGACTAAAAAGCATGTCTGCAAATGTACTTTAGGAACCAGGAGAGTTCTGAATACAAGTGTAGAAACATGAGGATGTTTGGTTTGTTTCCCTTAAATGAATTATTTTGCAAAATCTTGATCTTTATCTAATTAAATGCACCACTTCATCACTCTGGGAAACAGTGAATTATTCAAACACTTTGACCATATTTACTGTGCTGCAGGAAGAAGTGGAAAAACTGGAACTAACTGAATTACAGTCATATTGGTTAAACAGCTCATAGAACTGACTAAAGTAGTCCTTCCCTGCCTTGAGACTATGACAGGAAAATGTAAATGACAGAAGTCCTAAATTACAGTATCAAGAAAGTATCTCAGGCAGGTACTTTTAGCATACATATCTATTTATTAGTATTCTAAGCCTATTGATACAATCTTATAGTTGCTTTCTACAGTGCCAAAATACTTTTAAGGCATCAACACTGTTAAAAATACATTAAAATCTTTGGGTGATTGTTAGAAAATCACTTGCACAGAACTGCCCTTAATACTGACAACCCTGTATATTTGGCGTACATTAAGGGGGCAGAAATGATAGCATGAAATTCAAAAGCATGACTTACACCGGAAAGCAGGAAAATACGCATAACAGTACCACATGTCAGCACATCTATTCTTGGGAGATCTGTGCCTAAGGAAGTGGTGAAATCCTCATATTTTGGAAATATTTTCAAGTTGTGCCAACTTGGAAAAGTAAACATATATAGGAAATGCTTTAGGGAACATTCCTGACTCCAAGGAATGCTCTGATACTCCACACATGAATACACACTT
The DNA here is from genome assembly GCA_026212715.1 of Elanus axillaris. Taxonomy (NCBI): domain Eukaryota; kingdom Metazoa; phylum Chordata; class Aves; order Accipitriformes; family Accipitridae; genus Elanus; species Elanus axillaris. The sequence continues at coordinate 5,649,857 of JANZLQ010000025.1, read as the reverse complement.
GGACAAATCCTTTCTTTTTGGTTGCCATCAATCTTTAAAGTCTAAATGCAGCTTAGGTAGAAAACTGGTCCAACAGCACACCCCGCTGACTGTCAACAACACTGCAACAGCAATTAAATTGGGCTGTATGCTAAGGAACTCGACTATTCTCACTCCCTCAAGGTCTTGCACAAAACAGAAGATTGCACTGGCTGCAGAAGTAAAGGAAAGTCCTTTGGAGTACCTGAAGGAGGCTTTACTACCCCAACAGTTTATACAATGCACCTGCCTCACACAGCTCACCTGACTACAGGTTGTAGCTGGAACGTTACCGTCTAAACCAGAACATTGGATGTGTGTATCTGCCATGAAAAATATAATAGCCAGAATAATACTTTTCATCGTTATTCAGACAAGCAGTACCAGTGTCAAACACCTGTTACAGAATAATGTCCCAATCACATATCCTTATGAAGTCATATTCAGAATTCCTTGCTGGCTTGTGCTAGGACACAAATGAGGGCTCCAAGTTTCGTTCTAGCATTAGCACGGAGGCACCACCGTGCTGCTACATAGCTGGTAGATACTCGATTAGCAGACAGCTGTTAAACCTAGTGCCACTTTTCAGACTGGTGGTGTAAGGGTCTCACATGGCCTTCCCTAAAGTGTTTGGGAACCTACCAGCACCACCAGCTAGTGCTGCAGCTATGCAAAATACTTGTGCTAATAGGGGTCTCACCTGAGGAGGAGGAGGAGGCAAGTGGTGCAGGATGTCCACTGAGCAGGCTGGAGTAGTTCCCAGCCGTGGTGTCTACACTCAGCATGGCAGACTGGTCGTAAGCAATGTCGGGCAGTGGAGGCATGGGCAGAAGAGGTGCCCTGGAGGTATATATAAAAGGTATGAGCATGGACCAGAAGACAAGACAAGACATGATGACAAAATATACATACTCTTCTACCTATCCTACAAGGGGCAATCCATGATCACTAGCAGGTGGAAAGTGCCAGCTGACTTACGAGTGCAAGGGGAAAAGGTGCAAGGGATGCTGTATCAACAGTATTTGGGGAAGTGGTCCCAGGTCACTAGTGTGGAAAGGAAAGCAGCAGGGACAGTGCCATGAAATCAGTCAGCTGGTCTCCAACCTTCCACTTAATTTTTCCCTTTTCATTCTGTTTTCTTCACAGGAAGACTCTCGTTCCAGATTGCCATAAATACTTCCCCGTGGAGACTAATTTCTTCCCTCCCTCCCCCTTGAAAGACCATGTATCCTCTCACATACTCCCCCCACCCTCCAATAAATGTTCCCTGCTCACCTATGAGAAGTGCTAGCCTGTATTTCTTCAAAGAAGCCCATGACTTTGTAAGACTGAGCTACAAAAGCAGCATTTCCATCACCACGTGAAAATCCACGGAAATGGAAAGTGATGGTGGGAGAAGGACTGGAATAAAAGAATTCGCAAGTGCACACGAAGCACCTGGCCAACACATTCACAGAAAGTAAAAATGAAGGGGTAATTCCACAGACTGTTTCTATCTCATCCCCTGCTTTCTACATGAGTTCAGCAAGAGGGATTTCAACAATTTTATTTCAAAACAGTCCTACAGGTTAATCAAAAGCCCTCTTAAGAGGGCCCACTATAATTTGCCGAGAAATCTGTCAAGCTGGAGAATACAGAAGACAGGCTACAGAGGTCCAACTCAATGGTCAGCTTTCCGTAGCCTAAACATAAAGGGGAAATGGCAAAGGAAAAGATCTAATGCATTAAGTATCTTTTGTGGAGAAATGAGAAGACAAAGTCCCTCACCCATAACCATCTGACCCAAAGGGGACTGACAGAGCTGATGATGTTGGATATTTTTTGTTGCCTTTCACACTCAACTTCTCCAATTTTCGCCACTTTGCCCTGCGATTCTGAAACCAGACCTGATAAATGGAAAGAAAGGACACATTCAGAGAGGAAACCACCTACACATGGGGACACAGGCAACGAATCAGCAATGACTGTCTCCACACACTAAGTGAGGCCAGAAACCTTTCTTCCAGAGAAAGGAACCATAAGAAAACTTTCTTCCAGAGAATCTGCAAGATTAATTGCAAGCAGAAAGAGTAACAGCAGAAAGTTATCCCCGAACACCAGTTTCCTCTGCAGCCCATGATCATCAAGATAGAGATTAGCTCCAATCCTCCTCTTTTACCCACCCATTATGTGTCTCATCTTAGGAAACAGGAAGAGATGGAGTACGCAACCGCAGACTCCCATTGCCATTTTGGGTGGTTGTACAGTGTCCATCCCTGTGAGCTCTCTTCCTTCTCTTGTCACCAGTGGCAGGTGCAGTCTCTATCCCATTACTCATGAGCTCCTGCTTCCTTCCTAGTCAAGCTCCTCCTCCCTGCCCCAGTCCCTCTCCCTGTCATCCTTCTGCACAGAACCCACGGTCACCACTGTTACCCACACAGGCATTACCATGATACGCTGCGGTGTTACACCAACCACAGCAGCAATCTCCCTCCTCTTCTCATTGTCGGGGTAGTGGTCTTCTTGGAACATCTTCTCCAACTCTTCTAGCTGCTCTAGAAATGATGCATTGTTCAAAGAGAGAGAGATGGGGAGTATGTGATAGGAAAACAAACAAAATATAACAACCCAAAATAAACAAGACAGGGGAAAAACAAAACAGAACATTTTTTACGAATCTTAGAAATACATGAACAACATAAAAGTTATTTTTTTAAAAAGTAAATCACAAAAAAATCTTCTTCCACAGTAAACCAAAGAGCATCGCTAGGGATACTTCAAATACAAGGCACTCGGCAACCTTTGTTTGAAGAAGTTTTCACACATCTAACAGTGCAGAGTGCATTGCAATACCAGTTAGAGCAGTTCAGCACCTCCATGCTGTGCCTTAAATATGATGAAGGAAACATTAGCGCCATTGGCACTACAAGTGTCACTGTATGCCAGTGGGTTCCCCAGTATCTACCTGCACTATAGAACGTGCGTGACTTCTTCCTGACCGGTGGTAGAATTTCTGGATTCTCAGTTAACTCTTTTTTTCCCTTGGTCCCTTCATGGCTACTTCCAGATTCCAGGACTGAAGACACCTTGTAGGACTGCTGAGCTGCAGCATCAGCTGAAGCACATTTGGATGATCGGCAAGTAGCTGGGCCACACACATCCTGCCTGCAGAGGTCTCCAGAGATCCCACTAGATGCTTTCTCAGCACACATTCCACTTCTGTAGTTACTTTTTTTCTTCTTTGTCTCCTTTTCAATCCCATCAGAGTAATAACCCTCACACCGTTCATGTGACCCTGACTGACCTGTGGGCTCCTGTGCAAACTCAACCACAGAAAGTGGGGACATAGCCTTCACGTCACTGAGGAAATCTGACAGCTGCCCACATATTGAGCCAAGGCTGAGCTGGCTGTCAAGGGCCACAGAGTCTTCGGAAGCTGACCCAGTTGCCTGCAGGGTACGGTATCTTCCATCTTCCTCCACCTTCTTTACAGGGCTGATCCTATCTTCTCTTCCCAAGGTAACTTCAACTTCTTCATTTACAGCTGTGCTTTGGAATGTAGATAGCACACTGCTCCCTGCACCATGCCCACCGACAGCATCAGCACCTGCCACAAGGTGCTCAGTATTCAGCAACGTGTCCTCCTCGTCCTCGCATTCTACAAGAAAAAAATGAAAAACAACACACACACACCCCCCCCACATGCACATTGTCTAAGTCAGATGTGTGGATAGGAAGTTTCAGTTATGGAAGAAGGAAAACATTACACAATGAAACCCAACAGTGGAAAGAACTAGAGAGTTCAAAATAAAGACTGTCACAGGACAGAGTGCTGCTAGGAAAGCAACAGCAAAGAATGCAGTATGGTCAAGAGGGAGATATTCAAACATCTGAGATGAGAAAAGTCTCAGTTTGAGAGTGAAGATGCCTGCAAAAACAACCAGCTGTAAACTACAGGGAGAATTAATTCCAGACACAGAAAATAAAGGGAAGGTTGAGTATTACAAACACAGTAGTGGGAAAATAGCACTAGGGATAACAAAGGTCTTTGGAATAAGAAACAGAACAAAAAATCAATGACTTACCAAGACACTAAGTGTCAACTTATTAAAATGTGCAAAAGAAAAATACAAGTAAAATTCTGGTCTACCGTGTCAACAGTGATTATCTGACAAATGACATCGCTTTTCAATTTACAGAGGTTTTCGGTTTCTATAGTACTCAAGCTGAGAAGCAAAAACCAATTAATTGTACAAACTTCTAACAACTGCCTTCTAGTAACTGCAGTTGCAGTTTTCAGCAGCTTCAGCCACAACACTCATGAATAACAGACTTACGAGATAGGTAATGAAATAGCTGGCTGAGGACAAAAATAGGTGAAGAGGTCAGACCAAGTTTAACAAAAAGCACAAACTGCATTACACTAAGAGAGATGGAATAGTACAAGACAGGTCAGAAAGAACACAGCAAAAGAAATAATTAAAATAGGCAACAGAATAATAAACAAGCATTATACTTTCCCAGCTGAGATACACATTTCCAAACCAAGAAAACCCCCTGGTTGTCTCAGAACGTACGAGTCTGTGTGATTTCTGCTACTTAAAGAAAAAAAGAAGAAAAAGAAAAAAGTTACTATTTCTTAAGAATAGAAAGCAGAACAGTAAAACCAAAACCGTATCTGTCTGGAAAGAGGAAAGTTTGAGCGGAGCGTTGACAGCATTTCAGTTGTATGTGCCTACAGAGAAATGGGGTTAATTCAGGGAGAAAAAGATCTAAAAGAACTTAATTTCACTCTGTCCTACTTTTGATATATATTAGTGCAATATCAAAATAAAGGACTTGCTTTCTGCTTCAACGTTTCTTTCTTAAACAATTGTTAATCAAGAAGGAACCCCATACCACCAGTCAGGTAGGAGAATCTTCATGGAAGTACAAGGGGATGCCAGGCTGTTTCCAAGACCTTCTAATTCACCTTTTTACAGGATTAAGAGAACCAAATCATTTGCAGGGGGAAGACACAGAAGCAGGAAACTATGCAACTGTAATAATTCGATCTTGTTAAGCAGCAACAGTTTCTGCCGCTGTTAAATGACATGAAATATCCTGATGGGGAAGGTCAAGAACTGAGTGAGGCAGAAGCTCGCTATGTTCTATATAATTCCTTTTTCCACCATCCTCCTCAATGCCTGTGAGCTCGTCTCGCTCATTATGTGAAAGAGCTAATATTTTCACGTGTCCTCCATTCTGTCACTCACCCTCTGCCTCAAATCAGGAATAGCATTTTCAGCTTAATGCTTTGATTTGAGAAGGCTTTTTACTTATTTTTACTTCTATGCAAACATCAGTATGTGCTTACATCACAAAATACATTCCAAAGTCTTGTGCATGTAACTTGCATCTGCAGCAGAAAGATTTGACGCCTGGGAGTTTTGTATCATTTACAGGAATACTCCAAGAAAAAGTAAATTGCTGTCTCTGTTTCTAAAACATAGAGCAAAGGCCTAGGCAACAACTTGAGATTGCCAAAGAAAAGACATGAAGTGAAAATCATGTTTGGAGAGAAAGACAGGCCTTCCTAGTGACTCTAGGGAGTTACCAACCCAGTCCTTTCTCCCATCGTCCATACGACAAGAGAACAGACTGAACATTGCTTTGTCCCACTTTTTAGACAAACATAACCTTAAACAGAAGGGATTTTAACTGACAGGGAACATCATACATATAGAGTCTGGAACGCCTGAGCTGCTGAAGGTGGACAAGCAAGAAGCCAAGTCCTCTTTTTCTTCTCACAACCACCTCCTCAGGCATTTCTCGGAACAAGGTAGGAACAACAAGATTTTTATGGCTGTTTCGAGCATTTGGTACAAAGCAACCTGAATGCACACACAAAGAAAAACACGAGCTTCACAGGTCCACCCACGCAAGCTCTGACAAGGAGGAGGAAAACCGGCCAGTGGGTGAAGGTGGTAGGTGCCAGCAACCTAGAAACCCAGAGGCAGCAGGAACCCCTCAATGTGATACGAAGGGAAGAAGACCGACCCTCACACCGCCTTCCCAGGCGATTTTACAAGCCCGGTGAGACGAGGGCCACGCAGTCACCGGCCCGAGCAGCAACAGCCCCTCACCCCAAACCCCCCGAGGCAACCTGGGCAAAATGGCGGCTTTCCCCCAGGGCCAGGGCAACGCGGGGCCCCCACGCCAAGGCGACGAGGAGAGACAGGGGCTAACGGCTGCCGGCCCTCGCCGCCACAGCCCGCCCGGCAGACCCACCGCACAGATAACAGCCTGGAGGAGGCCACGGGGTCGTTATCCTCCACCGGGGCTGCTCATTAGGCTCGTTGCCGGGTGCCTCCCCCCGGTTCATTAATGAGAGCCGGCTTCCCGGCCCCGCGGCGCGGCCTGGCCCGGCCCTTACCCAGCCCTCCGGGTGCCCGCTCCTCCTCCTCCTCCGCGGCCGCCCCGTCCATGCCGGCTCGGCGGCGGCGCGGCCGGCCC